>JZKD02S1836905.1:304316-332302 GCA_000966675.3 Picea glauca
CTGTCTATACGTGGCATCGATCTACCGGTCCCGAGTCCCATCGTCTCTTACGGACTGACATACCTTCGTCACCTCCTGATGTCATCATCCACCTTTCCCAAAATAGTCACGTCCCATAATTGCTGTCAGTCCTTCCCCCCCATTCGCTCATGGCAAGCCCCCTCACTATGACCTTTACCCCAATCGATATCCTCCACGTCACCTGTCCGTATCCCTCAATCACCATCACCCGCCATCTCACACTCAAAGTGATCCGTTGGCCATTTATTACTGGATAACCTATCCGTTAACTAGCTGACCTGTCTCCTGTGCCCAACGGACACCCGTTTACTCAAAACTACCCTCACTCTTCCTGTTTTCACCATTCACCCACTCATTGCACCAGAGAAATTTACACCGTTGTCTCCTCCATTACAGTCAGTTGCCCCCACCAGCAGCCACCCCGCTAACGTTGTTTTTCTTGTATGTACCATTGCAGTAATGGTGCCAAAGTCCAAACAAGCAGATGGAGAGGAGAATTCGTTTCTCCTGCCTCCTGTCGACCTTGAAAGGATCCAACTGGTCGAAAAAGACTGCTTAATCATAGATACAAAGTGCGATTTTGATTTCGCAGACCTTCAGTCGTGGCTCAGGGAAGTTTTCCTGGACCAGAGTGATGAAATCGGACTCTGGGAGTCCAACTTACCCCTTTACCTCTTCCCTCAGATTCACCCTTTTCCATAGTTCTCCCTCAAGTGCCAAGCCCACTACATTCCAAATCAAAGAGCCATCGTCTCCTCGTCCGGAGAGATTCTTTTTCTCATCACGCCCAAATCCATCGACCAAATGATACAAGTCTCCCGAGCCGACTCTGCATCACCCTTCAACCTGGAAATTCTTACAGAATTATACCAGAAAATGACCTTCCCCCAAAGAGCTCAAATATTTGAGCTTTTCCTTCCCCCATCCGTTCAATTTCCCTCCACAAATCCTCCTTATCCTTCTTCCATGTTCTCGACTAAAGAAAACTAGATCATATCATCCCTTTGTGCCTTGTTAGGATACTATTCAGATCAGTGGGTAGATGAACCCATTCTGGGATTTTTATCCATATTCTCTACTGATGAGAAGCCCACCACCCAGTTCGATTTCAGCACATTCCTGGTGAACAATATTCACGAACAGTTTGTGAATTTCACCACGTAAGGCATGTTCCAGTACTCGTCCATACTAACGTACTTGTTCATTTTCTTCCAAGCAGACAAATTCATTTTTTCCATGCAGAAGATGGATTGATATGGTAGACCCCAGGAAGTGACAACATGGACCTCCTTGCTCAAGCACAACTCCACAGATTTCAGTTTCAAGGAGTTCATCGATCAATTCTACCACCCGGTGGTGAGTATGCTTAGCGATAGGCCCAAGCCTCGGATAAATGATGAAGTTCAAAGGATCCTGCATCTTTCAGATCATACCAAGATGAGGGATTGGTATTTGTACCAAGATTACTCTGAGATTAGAGTATACGGGTGTGAGTTAGCACCGTATAAGCTGCCCAAGTACCTACCTGTCAGAATTTTTTCTTTGGAATATATAAGACAGATAATAAATTCCGATGATATCCATTTTGTGTCACTGAAGAAAAAGAAACAACTCAGAATCAAAGGGCAGATTGGCTCCTTCATTTGCAACAATCGTGGTGCTGGGGAAGAAGCAGATAGGCTGCTGAAGGAAATGAAGTTCTTCATGAGCTTCCCATGGCATTAAGATCCATGTGGGATCATCTCCGAGATGAGGGTGAATAACAAGAACATCCCATATGTTCATGAATCTAGGCCTGAAGTTGAGAAATTTGTGAACCAGACAGTATGGGAGCCTAACACATTGGTCGAAGTAGAACAACAAGATCCCTCAGCCACTGTGTCACAAACAACCAAGCCACAAGTCCCGAAAGAGAAAATGCCTAGGCAGGATTTATCTTCTCCTTTCACTAAGGTATCATCAGAAGAATTCTAGTTGCATACCAAGAGGCCTAAGACTATTTTAGTTCCTGGCCCGATCGGAGAAAAAGAAGCCCCATCTACTACACTGACCAAGGTTGACAGACCACCCCTCGGTGCAAGCCTCCAGAAGGTCATAACCTCAGCATTGCTGAAGAAATCTACAGAGTCTCCGTCGACCAACCAACTAGGTAAGGCAGGGCCGAAGCTGAGTATCTTCGAAAAATATGAGCTGATCAAGAAAAGGAACCAGACCCTGACCAACAGCACTTGTGCCCAGTTCTGGAAGCAGACATCGACTGCACAACATAGGCTGCTGTCGAAATTCGACACCGAGAAGGGCATACTGCATATGGGATTCCTCCAGGCACAGGTGCCAGATCTAAAGGTGATCACTAATTACAAAAGGGCCACCTTCGAATTCCAGATGAAGGATGTGCATCCGACCGATCAGTTGGATCTGCACAAGTAGACAGGGGAAATGGTTTTTTATACGCTGGTGCATGCTTCCACTACTGCGTCTAAATTGCAGGTGTCCCTGAACAATGTTCAAACACAACTGAAGTTGGAGAAGATATCATCCTTTGCCAAGGACAATAGGATCAAGACTTTGGAGGAACTGGTCCTCAAGATCGGTTACGATCCTTTGAATGTGACAGTAGTCGAGGAGATGATTAAGAAGAAGAATTATGACATAGCCTTCTTAAGAAAACAATTGAATCTCCCGCCCACAGAGGATTCACAGGCGAAGGAGATAACAGAGAAATAAGAAGAGAAAGATGAAATGTTCAAGCTGCTCATGGAGCAAAACGCACAACTTAAGGAAATGGAAGTTGAAATGGAGAAACTGGTAAAAGAGAAAGAACAACTGAAGCCAATGGAAGTCATTCCATTAAGTGCCATTCCAATTTCGGGAGTGAGCACAACATCATTGACAGAAGTCCCATTCGCGACTCCATTGACATCCCTGGAGAAGACAGTCGACCTGGCTAAGTCTATGGAAAAGATGAACCTACAGGAAACAGAGATCAACAGGCTCAAAAAGGAGATTGAAAACCTTCAGGAACTCAAATCTTCCTTTCATATCAACCTCTCTAAGGAAAAGTAGGTGACAAATCAACTCAAACAAGAGTTACAGCAGCTCTGGAAGCAAACAGTGGCAGGAAAAACTTTGGCCGAGGTTAAATAAAGTGTATGGACAGACATCACCAAGTCCATGAACAAGATATGGCCCATGATACAGATCATGTTTGAGAAGAATGAATTGGTGCAGAGAAGCAAACATGCCATTGAGAAGATCAGATCAGAATTGGGAGAGATGCCAACACAGGCGAACGAGATCATTAAGTTCCTAAATTCTAAGACTAGGGAAGAGCTGGAAGAGCCAAAAATTGAAGACAGAACAGAGACCATCCTTGAGGTCAAAAGAGTTTTGACCGAGAGAGGATTAATGCTTCAGCTAGAAGAAAAGGTTCAAGCCATGGACCTAGGGGTACAAAGATTCTTTAGTAAGATTGAGGCTCTATAGAAGAAAGGTCTACCTGGTCTGAATGTAATCAATGATAAATTGATGACACTCCCAGACTACAAGAAGAGACTGACCGATGTGGTGAAGGACAGTTCAAAGTTTGCAGGAATTCAAGGCAGCATCACTGGCAAGGCATTTCTAGATGCACTTCAGTGGGACATTAGTATTCAACATGATATTTGATACATCTTCATCACCAAACCTACCTTCGCCAAGTACACAAAAATGGACGAAGTGTATCGAAGGCTACTCAAAGTCAACGTGCCCAGTCATCTTTGATGGGAGGAACTCTGTGATCTGATTGAGTAGCAGATGAGCTGTCCCAGTCCAGTCATTTGTCTAGTTAGATGAGGTCATGCAGAGGCTTCATCAATGGCCCACCTAGAAATCAACATGCAGTTACACCACATCATCAAGCAGTTCCTAGATTTATGCAATTTGTTAAGTTAGTTAGGATAAAAATAGATTTATCACATCCTGGTCATTAATGACAGGATCGTTTGTAATTTGAGTGATAAATACTTCATCTTTCAAAGTATTGAGGGTTGTTGATCTTCACACCCTGAAGCTATTAGACTGTAATATTTTTGAAGAGATTTTCCATTAATAGAAAGAGGCACTTTTACAGGATTCTTGCATGTATTCACTGGTGATGTTGTTCTTTCTAAGTTAAATGTTATTCTTGCTTTATTATCATACTGTTTTCTAAATCTAATCTTTAGAAGTAACGAAAGTACTAGGATTTATCTTGTATACCCTATTTCTGACTCAAAATTTTTAAGTGTTTATATTCTCATTTTACAATAAAGAAATTCTTAATTGCTTCTTTGTTGTAATTGTCTTTCTCACCTTTTCTGCTATTCCTCATTTATGCTACTAAAGAATCCAGTGATTATATTATCTTGCCCTGTGAAAGTTTTCCTTTGCGTTTCTGGTTTGGATTTCATATTTTATTCAAGACATAGACCCCATAGCCCAATGGATGTGTAGAATGTCTCAACCAGCTCGACAAACACTATGACAACAAAAACCAACCTATTTATTTACCAACCTAATATTTAAAATTTGAAACATAGCTAAATCATATAGAGAGATCCCTCTCTGAAGTTGGAAGGGCTAGATCCCAGCTTCGAAAGCGGTTGGATAAAGTTACCTCTTGTAGATTTCTTCTTCCTAACAACCTATTGGAAATTTACAGAGCGCTAACATCCCCAACGAGGCCAGGGTACAAAGAATTGGGTCTCGAGCTTGTTTGTCTTGAGGACAAAATCTCTGGCATGCCCAATCGACCTCTCATGGCAGGAGAAAATAAAGATGATGGGACACGAGATCCTTTTCAAAAATTTTCTTGAGGAATCCCTCACACAACATAGGAACGAGATGATGGATAGTTTCATGCAAATCCTTCGATGACTACAAACAAGCGACGCATCTTCCTCGAGCGAAGGTGCCACCCCATTCAAGGTACAAATAAAATTCTATATTCCTATATTTGAAGGTCATATAGACGCATATGTTGTATACAAGTGGTTGAATCTACTAGAAGGTTTTTTTTTTGTCCATAACTTCTCGAATGGAGAAAATATTACTTTTGCGCTCCTCAAAGTCGTTCCCCATGTCAAATATTGGTGGGAAACTTTCTGTGAGAAAAAGAAAACAGATGAAACCTCATTATTTATAGTCACGACCATCTACGAATCCTTCAGGGATGTTATTAAGGAACAATACTACCCTTTTGGATGTTATGATGACTTGCATACCAAATGGACCACACTGCGCCAAGAAAGAGACCAAGCACTGCAAAAGTTCACAAATGTCTTCCATACCTTGCGCACCAAGATGGGTATCAAAGATTCAGAGTGGAATTTGATGCTCAAGTATCATGGTGCTCTGCATAGATACATCCAGACCAAAATGGAATTTTTGGACATCTCATCCTTGGGTGTGGCCTACCGATATGCCGTCAAAATTGAGAAGAAGCTAAAAAAAAAGACGCGGAAATTTGGGCCTGGGAACCCCTCACAACAAAAGCCAAGAAAGGGCGGACCCAACCCAGAGAACAAGGGATAGAGAAAAGATTGAAAAGATCAGGACTACCAGTCCAAGCCGCAAGCAAAGAAGAACACTGAATAGACAAAGAAAGATACCAGGAAGTGGTGCGACTTCCATAAGAGCCCTTGGCATAAAACTGTTGATTGCCGCTCAAAGCAGTTGCTAGTGGATGAAGTGAAAACCTCTGAATCAGATGCGGGTTTTGAATCTGAGTTAGAACCAGAAAGGAGAGGATAGATCATTGACATGGAACCCAATGCCACCGTTTCTACCACCAAGCTCCAGCCTGGTGAACTAGACAAGCCAGAAGAAGGGGAGAGCCTCTTCCATTCATAGATGTGGGTAAAAGGCACCCTGCTGCACTTCATCGTTGATAGTAGGTGCCAAAATAACCTCATATCAGAATAGGTCATCAAGCGATTGGCCTTGTCGACAATGCCACATCCACGACCCTACATCATTGGATGGCTTCGCCAAGGAAGTGATCTCCGTGTCATCCAACAGTGTTGACTGTCGTACGACATCAAGCCCTTCAAAGACGAGGTATTGTGGGATGTTACTCCTCTTGAAGTTTGTAATGTTCTTTTGGGCCAACCTTATTTATGGAAATGTCATGTTGTATATGAGTCTAGGACTCATAGTGTTATTATTACTTTGAACAGGAAATTGTACAGGATACCCGAGGAAGTCCCTCCTAGTGCTATTTCCTTGATCTCTGCCAAGAAATGCAGAAAGGTCATCTCTCAGACCGGGAAATTTTTCTTCTTCATGATTCAATCTTAGAGTGAGCAAAAGATTGTAGCCACATCTAGGGCCTCCACGACCGATCTCTCCACACAATAGAAGCAAGTGGATAAGGTCATGGAAGACTACTCAGATATCTTCTCCTCTCCTACTGGGGTACGTCTGCACTACCAGGTCAAGCATCCCATCGATATGACCCTAGGTGCACCACGACCCAATGGGATAGAATACTGCCACTCTCGGTTAGGAAATGAGGAGATCAAGAGGAAGATCCAAGAACTACTCCACAAGGGGCACATCCATCCCAACTCATCACCTTGTGGGATCCTAATCATGCTAGTGTAGAAGAAAGACGAGACCTGTCGACTCTGCATTGATTACCAGGCCCTGAATAAAATCACAGTCCGAAACCAGTACTCGATTCCCCGAATCGATGACCTCCTTGATTAGCTCATAGGGGCCAAATAGTTCAGTAACATTGATTTGAAGTTTTGCTACCACCATGTCCCAATAGAATAGATAGATGTATGGAAAACTACCTTCAAGTCAAAAGAAGGTTTTTTTGAATGGCTGGTCATGCCCTTTGGTTTGAAAAATTCTCTAGCAAATTTTATGAGGATGGACAATATCCTATGACATTTCACCAATAGTTTTGTATCGATGTATCTGGATGACATACTCATATACAATAAGACTTGGGCGAAACACTTGCAACATATTCAATAGGTTTTGCACACCCTGCAGAAGCACAAACTATATGAAAACTTGGAAAAATGCTCCTTCGACATGGACATGGTCCATTGATCAACATGGTGTGCATGTGGATCCAACCAAGATCCAGGTCATCTGTGACTGGCCAGCCCCAACCACACTCACTAAAATTTGGAGCTTCTTGGGCCTCTCCATTTTCTATCGTAGGTTGATGCTGGGATTCTCTCATATCGCTTGGGCCCTTAGCCAAGTAACCAGGGGTGGCGGTAAGGAAAAATTTGTGTGGGGATTGTCCCAACAACAAGCCTTCGATGAATTGAAGAAACATTTGTTCTCATTGTTGGAAATATTATCATTGATGTCAACAGTCGATGTGATGATATGTTGTTAATGATGAACAAACACATATGAGATTGTCATTGATGTCAATAGAATATCAGTCAGCAAAAGATTTCAAACTGTGTGCAGAGATCGAAAGAGCGAACATGGGAAGAGAATAATCAAAAGATCAAAGATCAAAAGGAATATCAAATTGCACAGAGAGGAAATCCATGACTATTGTTGATCACGATAGGATAAAAAATGATTCAATGATCAAGCTCTGAAGGAAGAACATATTATAGAGATGTCATCGGGATCAGTGAAAAGACTAAAAAATTGATAAATGCACATAAATGGTGAGAAGCCTCAATAGTCATTCGATCAAAGTGAGAAGCTCAGCAGTCGTCCGATCAAGAGGTTGACCGTGAGCTTGAGAATCATAAAAGGATCATGACCATCGAGTTCAGAGCAAGGAGCCATCAATAATCTCTATGGATGATAGAGAGCATAATAGCCATGGGCCATTAGATCCAGCATAGCTGCAAGGAGGATAAGCACTAAACTCATCCAAACTCCAAAGCTCAGGAGGAGGAGCAACATGGACTATTAGATCCAAAGCTAAAAAGGAGGAGCGATGTGGGTCGTCAATCCAACGAGAGTGGAATATCGGATATCGGGAAATCAAGAGTTGGAATAAGGGAGGTGCTCTAACCTCTGAAATACCAAAACATGAACTCACGATTCGATCCAGACCATTAGATCAAGGACTAATCTAAGCCATCGATCAGACATGAAATGAACTTGCGAAGTCACGATTCGCGAAGTCATTCTCGATCGTCATATCATCCAAAAAGATCACAGTTGTTGATCATTTCGAAAAGATCACAGTCGTTGATCGTACCAAAATGATCATAGCCGTTGATCATTCTAAAAACATCGGGACCGTCCATTCTCAAGGATGGCACATGGTGAAGGGTCATCGTTTTGATGACTTGAAGAATGGAAAATTCAAATGTAAGTGTTGTGGGAACTCACGATATGCGAGGTCGCGAAGGGATTCTAGCCATCGGTTGGAAGGCGGGCACATGGCACTGGATCAACGAATTCAGAGATTCGTGATTCGAAGAAACAACGACAAGAGTTGTTTGAAATCCCAAAATGAGAAAATGCAAAACACTCAGCCCTGGGTCATAACCCATGGTCATGAGAAGGGGAGGAGCTAGTGCAGCTAAGCTCTATTTCGACAATTGCGACATGGAGTGTCGAGACCCCTGATCACAAGAATGCCGAAATGTGAAATCGCGATAAGATAAGGACCATCGATTTGGAGGACATAACGAGGACTGTTGGATCAGAGCTATGGGTTAGTGAACCATGTTAGCAAGGACATGTGGCATAGTAAGACACTGATAAGTGTCAAGTTGATACATCATTTCAGGTACGTGAAAATCATGAATATGAATGACATGTGGAAGTGAATATGCTTGTGACACGTCAACAAGTTACGTCACAATGAGAATCCCAAAATTACGATAGCCATCCATCTTAATGCATGATTAAGTCATAGTCGTTGATCTACAACAATGAAAGGATAGTGTAAGGATTAAATTCTAACCATTGATCTGGTTTAGAGATGTAATGTGAGTTGTCCAATCGTTTCGGCGATATCATAATCGAGAGTTTTGAATAGATGGTGAATTCATGAAGACTCAAATGTCTAAGTGCCAAATTTTTGTCATCCATCCATCTCAACGCCTGATCAAGTCCCAACCATCATATTAAGGAAAGAAAGGATAAGTTTAAGGTTTTAAGTAGACCATTGATCTGTCTTCGCTAAATAAACGTGAAACGTTCGATTGTAATGGCGATATCATAATCAAGAGTTTTGTAATGTTGTAAGTCACGAAGAAGACCCGAAGGTCAAAGTGCCATAATCCTGTCAGTCGTCCATCTCATTAGTGGATTGAATCATAACCGTTGAAATCATTAAAATGGTCAAGGGCTTGTCTCACCTAACGCGAGATCATCGCCATTGGTCATATGGTCAAGAAATTTTAAAGGGAAGATTGTATGGGTTGCTTAATTTATCAAGCCTGTGGTTCTACATCATTGATCATATGAACTAGTTTGAAGGAAGCATCGATCTCTGTTATCAAAAAGACAAACGAAATCGATCCATGACTGTGATCGATTTGTGAAAGGAAAGGGGATGCCAGGCGTAACATTGAAGCCCCAGATTGATGATCTGGTGGTCCCAAAAGTTATTGTAAATGAAAAAGTTAGTTATAACTTGTTGCACAAGTCGGCTCAATAACTTAAACAATTTTTGAGCATAAACAAGTATATACACCATGCTTGGATTACTTGAAGTTGTGCTTGGGAAGAGAGACGAACTTGCGAAAAATTGAGGCTCGCTGAGAAAGAGAGGCCTGTGAAAAAAATAAAGGGGATATGGACCTCAGGTCCGTGTGAATATCATAGAGAAGAAGAAGTGAAAGAAGGCTCTAATATCAAAGGAAAGACAAAGTGAAGAAGGCGTGGATATCAAAGGAAAGATAAAGCGAAGAAGACGCAAATTTTAGACAGAGAATGAAGTGTTGTGGTGAGCGTTGAGTGTATACTTCTGATGATGAAACAAAATTGATTCATTAATGAATCAATGCTACTAGAGTTGGTTGAACTCTAGTTGGATAGACTGTGTTCTACCAACAAGCAGTGTCTTGCAGCAAGCTGGGTCTTGCTTGAGAGTTGGTGCTCTTCGAGGAGTTGGTTCTCCTTACTTCAGTTGGTGCTGGGAAAATTCATATTCACATATATTCACATAAATTATATACAAACATATTGTATCTTCTGTGTCCAGTGTGATTATGATTTGATTGTTCTTAATCTGTTCAAATATGTTTTAACTGGTAACTTCTAAGAAGAATAAAAGTAAGAAAAGTCCACACACTAATTCACCCCCCCCCCTCTTAGTGTGGGAAGTGTGTTCAACAATTGGTATCAGAGAAGGTTCCTTCATACACAGTTTAACCACTGGAAGGTAGATCTTGAAGAAATGGGTGGACAGATGGCTCTCTCCACAATTGAAGCTCCCTTATTTGACGAAACAAATTATTCCTCATGGAGAGAAAGTATGAAACAATATTTGAATTCAAAAGGATCTAAAGTTTGGAATTCAGTAGTAAGCAAGCCATAGGATTTAACTACATCAAAGAATGTATCCAATATTACAGTCCAAATAAGAGCAAGGAAGAACAATGAAGTGGCATTGAAGATTCTTCTCAATGGATTATTAGATACAGTCAAGGCAAGCATAGGAATATGCACATCTGCCAAGGACTTATGGCTGAAGTTAGAAAATATGTATCAAATCAAAAGTAAACACACAGAAGACATTCCTATCAAGGATGAAGAGGAAGACTCAGCCATCAATAAAGGTAAGGACTCTCCACAATATCTCGATTGCAATAATGTTGATATTGAATCCTCCCCTGCAAATAAAGAAGAAGACTCAAATACAATAACATATTGTTTTGTTATCATTTATTCCATTAAAGACGTAGAAAAAGAACTATCAAAGGCCAAAGAAAGGGTTGATTGGAGTCTCTGTGAATACTGCTATGACCATAGTAATTTAGACTATAACTATCTTCATGACTACACTAAAGAATTTCTTGAAAAGAGTCAAAAGTAAGAATTTATTGAAAAGAGTCAAAAGTATGTCTTAGAAATAAAAGAAATAATCAAGGACAATGAAAAGATAATATATGAGTAGGATAATTAGTTAGAAGAGAAAGAAGAGGATATCAAGAAGCTGAAGAAAGAAATCATCCAAGTAAAAGAAAAGAATAAGGAAGATGATGAGCTTAGCAATCAAAGGAATATCCTGGAAATAAAAGAAAATCTCAAAGACAATGAAGAAATTGGATCTGAACAAAAGATTCAGTTAGAAAACAAAGAAGAATAAATCAAAATATTGAAAACAAAAGTTGTTGATCTAACAAAATCAAAGGAAGAGGAGATCGAGAGACTGAAATATGAAATCAATCAATCAAAGGAAGAGGAGATTGAGAGACTGAAATATGAAATCAGTCAAGCAAAGGAAGAGGAGATTGAGAGACTGAAAAACAAAATCAATCAAGCAAGGGAAGAAAAGAAGGAAGATGATGAACCAAACAAAATCCTTGCAGATATGAAAGAACTAAGGGAAAGTGATGTCAAACTTAAAATCCAACTTGAAGAAGCCAAAAGAAGGGAAGAGGTAGTGAGGAACCAGTTGGACAAAAAGGACGAATCCTGTCATGAGTTGGAAGCAGAAGTTATGGATCTTAGAAAGAAGGTTGAGAAGTCAGACACCCAAATTAAGTTCGTAAACATCTCCATGACCCCAGATGGGATCTTGGATAGTCAGAGATCACCAAATGACAAATATGGTCTTGGATGCAAGAAGGAAGAAATCAATACTCCTAAGAAATTTGATGTAGGTCCTTCATTTGTAAAAGGTGAAAACAGGTCTGACACATGTCCTTCATTTGTAAAGGGCGAAGACAGGTCTGAAACAAATCCTTCATTTGTAAAAAGTGAAAGCAGGTATGACTTAGGTTCTTCACATCCAAAGAATAAAAGCAACACTACAAAATTTAGAAGATCATATCAAGGAAGACATCTAGAAGCTATTCATATACCTCAAAGCAAGCTCATAAGAGAGACACCTTCTTGGATGAATCAAAGAAGGTGTGGAAGTGTTTTTAATGGTTATTGTTTTTCTTGTAATGAATATGGTCATAAAGCCTTGGATTGTGGGCATCATAAAAGAAAACAAGTTGGTAGGTTCAACAATAGTATAAGATGTTGGAACTGCAATCATGTTGGACATATTGCTGCACATTGTTACACTATGAGATGTTATGGTTGTGGTGGATATGGCCACAAATCCCTTAACTATTGGAACTCAAGAAAATAGTCAACGAGAAATGCTTCATACAATACGACAAAAGGAGTAAATGAAACATGGAAGAAAAATGAAGTTGCAATAATAGAAGATCAGAAAACAAAGTTCAAGAAACGTGGACACTCCCAGATGTGGATAGAAAAGAATGAACAAATGAACATGAGTGAAGTTAATTGCTACAAAGAGAATGTCAGTCATGTGACAAGTGTAGTATAAAGTTGTCTCAGACAACTTTAGAGCAATGTACAGTAAAGAAGCATCTTGGATAAAGATGGATACATCTGGTTAGAGACCGGTGAGAATCAATGGAAAGATCCAAGAGTTGTTTGAATAAGATGAGATACAATTGTGCAACGTTCTAGTAGGACATCGACATTCGCAGAAGAAACATTTTGATGTACAAAATGAGGTAAATGAAATCTTGTGAAAATAACAAGAGGAGAAACCGTGTCAAGAAAAACTACCCTTCTAGAAACAAAGGAGGAGAAAATTCAGTAAAAACTCAAGGGAAGTTTTGGTTAGAAAATAAGAAAGTAATTGGATTAAGTTTTGAAAAGACTCGATCACTACAAAAATTTGTATCAAGAAGACTACTCATATGAAACACAAAAATACCAATCCACTGAGATAAGAAGTTAGTAAATCAACAGGAGATGAAACCTTGTCAGGAAGAGCTACCTTTTCAGAAACAAAGGGGGAGAGTAGATAGAATCATAGAGAAATAATATTGACAGGGGCAGTCTTTCAGTTATGACGGGCAGAACAGGTCCATAGGAAGAGTTACCCAAGTTCAGTCTGGTCAGTAACATACATAGATTTATCAGTGGTTAGAGAAGTATTTACACAGAAAAATCATAGGAGAAGAAACCCTTTGCCATTGATTTCAAAGGGGGAGAGAAACTTCATATAAAGGAAAACTTCATAAAAGGAAAGCATCAACACAGGGGGAGTTTTGTATATGAAGTTAATGTGTTGACTCAATGACAAAGGGGGAGATTGTTGGAAACATTTTCATTGATGTCAACAGTTGATGTGATGATCTATTGTTAGTGATGAACAACCACAGATGATATTATCATTGATGTCAACAGAATATCAGTCAACAGAAGATGTCAAACTATGTGCAGAGATTGAAAGAGTGAACAGGGGAAGTGAATAATCAAAAGATCAAAGCTCAGAAGGAATAGCACATTGCACAGAGAGGAAATCCATGACTATTTTTGATCACGATAGGATCAACAATGTTTCAATGATCAAGCTCTGAAAGAAGAAAAGATTTTAGAGATGTCATCGGGATCAGTGAAAAGGATAAACAATTGATCAATGCACATAAATGGTGAGAGGCCTCAACAGTCGTCTGATTAGAGTGGGAAGCTCAGCAACTATCCAATCAAGAGGTTGACCGTGAGCTTGAGAATCATAAAAGGATCGTGACCATTGATTTCAGAGCAAGGCGCCATCAATAATCTCGATGGATGATAGAGAGTGTAATAGCCATGGGCCGTTAGATCCAATATGGCTGCAAGGAGGATAAGCGCTGGAAATGCTTTTGAAGTTGAATATTCCCCCCTTCCTTGGTATGCATCGAGTCTTGAACGTGACTCTCCTTCGGCCATATTTCCCACCATTATTGGACACCTCAGAGATAACAGATCATTTGAAACCAACAAATCTCAAACTTGACTACATGCAACAAGCAACCAGTGATCAGATTGTGGACACACAGATCAAGGGAACTTGACAACAAAGGATCCAATTTTATCGAGTCGTCAAAGTAGGGCAGCTCCTGCACCAAGGCAAGTGGCTCACTTGGGGCCAAATTCAACAGAAATTTCCTCATCTGATGGGGGAACTCAAGAAAATGGAAACCATTGCTTCCTAAGGAGGGAGGATTGATCCGGGTGGATATCTGTGGCCACCCACCTATTCCACTGGCTCGAAAAACAATTTTCCACCTTGGCAGTTTTTTCGTAGTTTTTCAGGTTCCAAACTTCTGGGGCCATTTTGAGGCCCTAAACGACGTTGTTTAGGGATTTGGGGTCGAAGGGCCTATCAAAGTCACTACCTTGGGCCAGTCGAAATTTTTTCTTCTCAGTTAGACCTTTCCAACGGGCTATCGTGCACCTAAAACAAAGATCATATGCAAAAGTTACGACCATGGGAACTTGATGTACTAACTTACCCAAACGGGGCCCACATGACTTTTGGCGCTTCATCTCCTAGGGTTAGGTTTTTGGATGTATAGGGTTTTTGACATTCCTGTTTATTTTAAAAGGCCTTCAGAGCCTCATTTTAAACATATTCTTGCGAATGAGCACAACTGTCAAATCTCTTCTCAGAGATAAGCCGCCACCATTCCAACAAGCTTGTTTTCTGCTGCATTTTACAGTTTCAACTTATTTCCTTATTGAATAGAAAACTAGTTTTACTGTATATTTTTGTGTTAAGAATATTTTAATAATCTGTATTCATTTTGTTCTACTCATAAAATCTGGATTAGTGGTATCAGAGCGGTCTTCTCCTTTTCGTCTTAATGCATGTCTCCAACAAGGTTAGGGTACAAAGAATTGGGTCTCGAGCTTGTTTCTCTTGAGGACAAAAGCTCTCGCATGCTCAAGTGAACTCTCATGGCAGGAGAAAAGAAAGATGACAAAACATGAGATCCTTTCAAAATTTTTCTTAAGGAATCCCTCACGCAACAGAGGAATGAGATGATAGATAGTTTCACGCAAATCCTTCGACGACTACCAACAAGAGACACATCTTCCTCGAGCATAGGCGCCACCCCCTTTAAGGTACAAATAAACTTTGATATTCCTATATTAGAAGGTCAGATAGACATAAATTCTATAGACAAGTGGTTGAATCTACTAGAAGGGTATTTTTCTGTCCATGACTTCTCGAATAGAGAAAAGATTACTTTTGCGCTCCTCAAAGTCGTTCCCCATGTCAAAGATTGGTGGGAAACTTTCTGTGAGCAAAAGGAAATAGAGGAACCCTCATTATTTATAGTCATTTCCATCTGAGAATCTTTCATGGATTCTATTAAGGAACAATACTACCCTGTCAGAAGTTATGATGACTTGTATACCAAATGGAACACACGGCGCCAAGAAAGAGACCAAGCAGTGCTAGAGTTCACAAATATCTTCCATACCTTGCACACAAAGCTGGGTATCAAAGATTCAGAGCGACATCTGGTGCTAAAGTATCGTAGTTCTTTGCATAGATACATCTATATTGAAATGGAATTTTTGGACATCTCGTCGTTGGTCGCGGCCTATCAATATGCCGTCAAAATCGAGCAGAAGCCCAAAAAAAAGACACAACAATTTGGGCTTGGGAACCCTGCACAACAAAATCCAGGAAAGGGTGGCCCCAACCCATAGAACAAGGGACAAAGAAAATATGGACAATATTAGGACAACCAGTCCAAGCTGCAAACAAAGAAGGACACTGGAAAGACAAAGAAAGATATCGGGAAGTGGTGCGACTTCCATAAGAGCCCTTGGATAACACTGTTGACTGCCACTCAAAGCAGTTGCTGGTGGATGAAGTGAAAGCCTCTGAATTATATGTGGGTTCTAAATATGTGTAAAAACCATAAAAGGGAAGACATATCATTGACGTGGAACCCAGTTCCACCATTGCTACCATCAATCTCCATCCTGGTGAACCAGACGAGACGGAAGAAGGAGAGCACCTCTTCCATTCACAGATGTGGGTAAAAGGCACCCCACTGTACTTCATCATTGATAGCGGTATCCAGAAGAACCTCATCTCAACAAAGTTCATCAAATGGTTAGTCTTGCCAACAATGCCGCACCCACAACCCTACACCATTGGATGGCTCCACCAAAGAAGAAATCTCTGTGTCAGCCAATAGTGTCGAATGTCGTACGACATCAAGCCCTTCAAAGATGAGGTATTGTGCGATGTTTCTCCTCTCGGAGTTCATAATGTTCTTTTGGGACAACCTTATTTATGGAAACTTCATGTTGTATATGAGTCTAGGCCTTTAAGTGTTCTTATTACTTTGAACAGGAAATTGTACAGGATACCCGAGGCAGTCCCTCCTAGTGCTATTTCCTTGATCTCTGCCAAGCAATGCAGGAAGGTCATCTCTCAGAACGAGAAATTTGACTTCTTCATGATTCTCTCTCAGAGTGAGTGAAAGATCACAACCACATATAGGGCCTCCACAACTGATCTCTCCACACAATAGAAGCAAGTGGATAAGGTCATGGAAGAATACTTAGATATCTTCTCCTCTCCTACTGAGGTACCTCTACACTTCTAGGTCAAGCATCCCATCGATATGAACCCATGCGCACCGCTACCCAATGGGCCAGTCTATTTCCACTCTTTGTTAGAAAAAAAAGAGATCAAGAGGTATATCCAAGAACTACTCCATAAGGGGCACATCCGTCCCAACTCATCACCTTATGGGAGCCCAATCGTGCTGGTGCAAAAGAAAGACAGGATCTGGTGACTCTGCATTGATTACCGGGCCCTGAATAAAATCATAGTCTGAAACCGGTACCCGATTCCCCAAATTGACGACATCCTTGATCAACTCACAGGGGCCAAATACTTTAGTAAGACTGATATGAAATTTGGCTACCACCATGTCCCAATAGAACAAACATATGTATGGAAGATTGCCTTCAAGTCAAAAGAAGGTCTTTTTGAATGGATGGTCATGCCCTTTGGTTTGACAAATGCTCCAACAATGTTTATGAGCATGATGGATGATATCCTATGACCTTTCACCAATACTTTTGTAGTGGTGTATCTGGATGACATCCTCATATACAACAAGACTTAGGTGGAACACTTGCATCATATTCAACAGGTTCTGCACACCCTGCGACAACAAAAACTATATGCAAACTTGGAAAAATGATCCTTTGGCATGGTCAGGGTCCATTACTTAGGATACATCATTGATCAACATGGTGTGCATGTGGATCCAACCAAGATCCAGGTCATCCATGACTAGTCATACCCAACCACACTCACAGAACTTCAGATCTTCTTGGGCCTCACCAATTTCTATCCCAGGTTTGTGCTGGGATTCTCTCATATCGTATAGGCCTTCAACCAAGTAACCAAGGGTGGCGGTAAGGCAAAATTTGTGTGGGGATTGTCCCAAAAACAAGCCTTCGATGAATTTAAGAATCATTTGTGCTCATCCCTGATACTTTCATTACTGGACCTGCAACATCCCTTTGAGATCGAGACAGATGCTTCAGACCATGTTGTGGGTGCTGTTCTCACTCAACATGGCCACCTCGTGGCATATCATAGTGGTTGTTGATTACTTTTCCAAGATGGTGATTCTAGTCGCCTGCAAGAAGAACATCATAGCAGAGCCCACTTCCAAGCTCTTCTTTGAATGAGTATGGGTACATTTTTGGATCCCACAAAATATTATCTCAGACTGTGACAATTGGTTCCTCGGCTCATTCTGGTCGAGCCTCTAGTCACTGCTGGATACCAAGCTCACCAAATCCACTTACTTCCACCCCCAGACAGATGGCCAAATTGATGTCATCAATCGGATGGTTGTACATATCCTGCGCATGTACAATTCAAAACACCCCTGCACATGGGATGAGATTCTTCCCTATGTCCAACATAGATACAACCGAACCCTACATAGCTTAATTGGCCACAACCCCTTTCAGGTGGGGTTGGGATTCCAACCATTGGGCCCCATGGATGTTGCACTACCCTTGGTGACCACCTCGGCTAACTCGTCCCCTGCTCCACCAGAAGTTGACAAAGCCACCCAGTTCATTGAGTGGATCCAACACATCCACCAATGGGTTCAAGATATTCTACATAAGTGTAATGCCAAGTATAAGTAGTGCCACGGTCAACATTGGGTGCCACATAAGTTTCAGGTGGGTGACAAAGTTTGGTTGCATTTGCAGAAAGAATGCCTTATAGGGCCCCATCATAATATTCTCCCACTCCATTATGGGTTTTACACCATCACCAAGGCTGTGGGTGACAATAATTTTGAGCTCAACATTCCCCCCTTCCTTGGTCTGCATCCAGTCTTCAACATGGCTCTCCTTCGGCCATATTTCACACCATTATTGGACACCTCAAAGATAACAAACCATTTGAAACCAACATAGCTCAACCATGACTGCATGAAAAATGCATCCAATGATCAAATTGTGGACACATAGATCAAGGGCACTTGATAGAGAAGGATCCAACTTTATCGAGTCGTCAAAGAAGGGCAACTTCTGCACCAAGGCAAGTGGCTCAGATGGGCCAAATTCAATAGAAATTCCTCATTTGATGGGGGAACTCAACGCAATGGAGACCATTGATTCCTAAGGAGGGAGGATTGATCCAGGTGGATATCTGTGGCCACCCACCTATTCCACTGTCTCGAAAACAGTTTTCCACATTGGCAGTTTTTGGCATCTTTTCGGGTTCCAAACTTCCGGGGCCATTTTGAGACCCTAAACGACGTTTTTTGGGGATTTGGGGCCCAAGGGACTATTGGAGTCACTACTCGGGCCATTCAAAAATATTTCTTCTTGGTTAGACCTTTCCAATGGGATTTCATGCACCAAAGCGAAGATCATATGCAAAATTTACGACCCCAGGAAGTTGATGTACTAACTTACCCAAACGGGGCCCACATGACTTTTGGGGCTTCATCTCCCAGTGTTAGGTTTTTGGATGTCTAGGGTTTTTGACATTCCTGTCTATAAAAGGCCTTCAGAGCCTCATTGTAACCATATTGTTGCGAATGAGCGCAACTGTCACATATTTTCTCAGAGATAAGCCACCACCATTCCAGCTAGCTTGTTTTCCGCTGCATTTTACAGTTTCATCTTATTTCCTTATTGAATAGAAAACCAATTTTATTGTATCTTTTTTTATTTTTTGTTAAGAATATTTTAATAATCTGTATTCATTTCATTCTACTCATAAAATTCGGATCAATAATACCTCTAATTTCACTACATATTGATAAATACCTCCCAAAATCCTTTTGTTGACCCCCTCCCAAAATATCTTTCCAATATTAAAAAACCTTATTTTTACTAGACACCCCTTTTTATACCCCCCAATACCTATAAATCATGACCATAAATTTTCAAATGGCCTGTTGGTTTGTGTTTGGTTATACAAAGATCAATTGAACATGAGGGAGTAGGGGAACTATCTCAACTCCTTAATTTGCATGTAAGCAACCAATTTCCAATGCAAAAATAACAAAACAAGTGAATCAAATGATGAATAAGACACCCAACCATGTTGCATATGACCCATACGACCGTATAGATATTGTGGGAAGAGTAAATTACCAAGGAGGTAACAAATTGACTAGGCAGATGAGGAATCAACCAAGTAAGAGTCCAATCAACCTAGTAAGAGTTAATTCGAATATGTAAGAGTCCAATCAACCAGATAATATTTAAGTCAACTAGGGAGGAATCGAGTCAACTATATAAGATTCCAATCGATGATGTAAGAGTTAACTCAAACAAGGAGGATTTGAAATCGCCCAAGCAAGTGTGATGTGGCTCAGAGAGAGTGTATGGCTTTCTAAGTGAAATTGCAGACAATTTTTGTACCACAAATTTCCACACCAAATTGCATTTGTGAGATGGCCTAGTCCATTCCCTGGCTTGCAAACAGAAATCCCACTCTCCTTCATCAAATTATCTAAAAAATAACACTTTTGTTTCCATATTCTATTCACCCATGTGAAAATCGCATACATATTCTATTTTGCAGTTTACAAACTACTTATACCCTCAATGTTTTGAAAAAAGAAAAAATATCACACATTTTCAGGTGGGGTTTTCGGTTTGGCTCATTTCCAAACTTCCATTTGCCTGTAAAAAATAGAATATAACCATATGAACCTCTTTCTGATAGTATATAAGAACCTATTGGGGTGTGTATGAGAAGAGACAACCTTGGTGCAAGATTATGCTGATGATTTGAAAGCTCCCCTACTCCTTGAACCTCTGAGTAGCATCCCTTGATCTGAAAATTTTCTTTCCAACATTCTTTCATCTCTATATATGATCGTAGGGTGTGATGTTATCCCTTCTAGGTCATTCGAGGAAGAGCCTTTTTGCTGAGTTGATTCCTGAAGGGTCCCGTGGAGGAACCAGATTTGTAGGTTCTGAGGCAGTGTTGGTGGTTAGAGTCATGTTGTAACTACCTACTTATATGTTTTCAATAAAAGAGTTCCATTTCCCTCCATATATGTATGATTTTATTCAATCTATTTATATATGTTATATTTGTTTATATATTTGAATTCCCACATTAGATGCATAACTGGATTTCATAACTACCTTGTTTCAATCTAGACTTGATCTCCTTTTACAAATTGATAGAGGCAAATATCAGGAGCAAGACAAAGGTTGAGAGTAAAGGATCCACATAGAAAATTGGATACAAGGTGTGAAGCCTCTCTTTCTCTCTTCGAAGTAGTTATTTTCTCATGGTTTTGTGTGTGTGAGAGTAGGTTCTATCTTTTAAATACAATCTCTCTCTGTTGTGACATAAACCCAAGGTCATAGGGTAAAAATCCCGTAACAGAATTGATGACCATACTAGGGAGATTTTCCCCTAGTTTGGGTCAGTTTTTGAGGGATCTTGTGTTGTCTTGATTTTTGTAATTTTCTTGTTTTCTGGACTTTCTTTCAAATCATTTTCCATTTCACAAAATTTCCTCAAGTTTCTTGAAGCTTCCCTTTGGGGTTGCAATCTCTTCCCTTAAGTATTGCTAAGCCATACGGGCTTTGACCTTGTATGAATCGCGTATATATCCGATTTTCCTGAATACTAATAGCGTATATACATTATTCAATGTGTACATAGATGTGTATATTTTAGAGAACTTGGTTTTTTAGCCTTTCTCTCAGTTTGAAAATTTCAAGTTGGCATTTCAGTATCTCCTGATCCTTATTGGGTGGTTATTGTCTTTGATTAATGTGTCCATCCTCAGTAAACTTGAAATTTCAATCAAAAGTTTATTTCCCTTTACTTGGTTTCTCTTGTTAGTTTTATTTCTTTTAGGATATTTTGTTAGTTTTTATTTGGTAGAAAGAAAAAGAAAATGAAAAATCCCCAGTTCATTGCTAGTTTGGTTTCTTTCTTTCCGTCACTTTTTTTTGCATTGTTATTTGAAAAATAAAAAGATGTTAGCATAGGGTTTTTTCTTCTTCTCATTGTTATAGCAAGATTTTTGTTACCCTATGCAAATTTGCTCAGAAGGCCTTTTTCCATTTCCCTATGTAGACTTGAAGTCCCTTTTTGTAGTTCCCAGAGCTAAAAATAATATTTTTCCACATATATGTGCCCTAACTATTATACAACATGTGTATACACAAGTTGCACCATTACAACCTGTGTACATCGAGTTTTGTGCCCAAAATTAAAAATAGTGTCGGGTTTCCATGCCACATCACATGATCCATGATCCTTGACCTTCCATTTACTGGAAACGTTCTGAATTGGCCCTTCAGTTCCATTTGAAGGCTACAAATGGGCCATATCCAAGCTATGGAAAAGAGGAGAAGAATTCAAATTTGAGAGCAAAGTTACTCTGGAGAAATTATTCACTTCATATTGAGTCTGCATCCCTTTATCCTTTTAAGTATGAACACATTGTTCAACTCCCAAGATCTTCCCTACTTGATTGGGAACCTCATTGTCTCTCTTATATGATCTTGCATTTGGTGGAGGATTGAAGTGGTGGAGGCCTAGCTGGAAAGGAATTATTTTCTCAGTTCCGAGCCATGCCGACACAAAAGTTTGTAATTCATTTACTTCTACTGATTACATTTTAATAGAAATACTCTTTTCTCATCCTATTAAAGTCTTGCAAATATTTGAATTTTTATTCCATGGGCATATTTGTTATGAATATTGAATGATGATGCTATTGAATGTGCTAACTTTATATATTATCACCATATGCTTGTGTTTCTTAGTTGTTGAGGACAAGTTACAGGTGTATCACTTTGATTCAAGTGCTCAACGATGGACTTCATCGAACATCTATATGAGGTAGGATCTTTATCTTGTCTTGTTAGCATATTTGTTTATATAGAATACCTGAGATTAGAGTTTATTTCTGCAGTCATTTTCTTCTGTTGTGGTTTACCCCATGCCATAGAGAGATTTTCCTCTAAACATAATTGTTGACCATACTGGGGAAAGAATATTCTTTTTAGGGTTTGGAGTGTTTTTCTCCTTTGATTGCTATCATTTATATTAAGTTTCTTGTCATTTGATTGCTTGATAGCCTCTGTTCATTTTGAGTCTGAGTTTATTAGCCTTATCCTTAACCTGACAGTGTTTTAATAAATATACACGGGTTTTTATGTGACAGTCACGTACATACACATGATGTCCTTTTGCAAGAGGTGTATATACAAGGGTTTCTCCTGAAAAATCGCATACATATTTCTTGTGTGCTTGGTTCATGAGTTTGATGTTTGTTGGGTAAGTTTTGATGGTTGTTGAGTCTTCTTAGGTCTCTGTTATGACTATTAAGTACCCACAGAGTAATAATAAGCCTTTCTCTGGTTGAATTTTTGAGCGGTTCCTTTCTCATCATTCTTTTCATTGATTGTCCTTGTATATTGGGCTGGGTGTGTACTTCTTGATATCCTACTTGGTTTGTTTCTGATTTCATTCAATAGAATCTCTATATCAAGCTATTTTTCAGTCCTTGCATTTTCATTCTTTTATATTGAAAATACAAAAATATTAAACACTTTGCATTGTTGGAATTTGATATTTTGGGTTCTTATCATTGATCTTAGTACATGTACGGAAATATTGCATCTTATGTTGGATTGCAGAGTTAAATTGAAAATTGCATATTGAAAATCTTATCATTTATTGGGAATTGAAGTTAGGACTTTGCATGTTATTTATATTCGTTTATTTTACTTGTTGAGTCATAACATCATTAGTTTCACTACTGCACCTTTGTGAGTAAGCAAGACCACTAAAATCAATGCCGATACTTTAAAATTGATTAGAAACGATTTTATTTTCTAGGGTGCACAAAATAGCTTAGGATTTAGAGCCTTGGAATAGGATTTTGTGAGTAAACTTCTCCAAGGCTATTAAATCAACATATGTGTTTGACTAAGGGAATGGTGAAATCCAATTGGTGACATCATGAGGCTCCGCTTACACCAGAGTTAAGAAAGAGGTTGCGTGAGGTTGGTTGAGGGGATATCCCCCCAATACCTTCTTAGCGTTAGATATATTTCTGGGGATCTATTCATATATGGGGATCTTGCTAGTACCTTTACCTCTGTGAGAGGCAGTGCTTTCAAGGTTTCGGGCTTTGTTACCCTACCCATACGGTATACCCGACTTACGATTGTTCACCTGCACATCGATTATATCATGGTTTCTTAATTGCTTGACATAATTACCACATAGGTTACTTGCAAGGGTTATTCTGCAGGTACCTTGGGTCATATAAGGGTTAGGCAAAACACAACCTTTATGGAGGATTACCTCTCCAGGGGGATCTAACTAACTGGTTGTTAAGCCCACGAGGGCCCTTATAACAGATTTTTTTACCTCTGATCTTTGGCAGGGAGTCTCATGCCCCTCTTGGGTGAGGAATACCTGCTTTAGGGAGGGAGACCCTTTCATCCACTTTATCTTGTTTGTTTGCATATTGGATTTTTGTTTATTTTGGTGTGATCTTTGATCATTACTTGGCCTTAGGATTTTGTATTACGCCATGAGTGTTCATTATTATGGATAGTGGAGTCCCTTTGACTCCCTCATTTAACGTTACCTTCGCCATGGAATTCTCTCATTTCATGGGGAAAAATCCATCCGAGTTTCATAATGGTATACATAATCATGAAACTCAGTCAATACCTTGGGTCTCTAATCATATTCCTCTTGATATGCCAAACATTCCTTCACCCTTTCCATCCTCCCCCTCACCTACTTATATGAATCCTAGTTTTGGATCCGAGGGCATGATGACTCCTTTTTATACATCTTTGTTTGATGGAAATCATATCCATCAACAAACTCTCATAGTGTGAGGTTGGAATCTCCCTTCTTATGGATCTAATCCCAGCTTCACTTTTTTAAGAGCGAGTGCTCAAATGGGAGGTTATTCTACTTATTACACCCTGTCTGTATATCCTTCGTCCACTATGCTAGTTCCTATGAACACTCTTCCCATGGCGGGCCTCCATCTATCCTTTGGTATTTCATATGGAGGGGGGCAGTTTTATAGCACATGCTACCCCCTTCATGAAATCCCTTTGTTTGGGGGAAACATCTATCCTCACCTAAATAACTCTTGTCACATATGTTTTCTTTGCAAACATATTCTTCAGTGATGATGCCTTTCCAAACCTCTATGAATCAAGTTGGAGGAGCATACTACCCTGCCAGGAAGGGATAGGGTGTAGACCAGAATCCTTCCTGGCTTGCAATTTCTCAAAACCGGTCTTTTCCGAGACCTTGGTCTCAAATTACACAACCGATCGTCCCCACTAGTCCCACCGATGTAGGTCATGCTGGGGGCACAACTCTAGTCACTATGAGTCATACTGACATCACATATCCAAACAAGGTTAGCCATGTTGGAGAATCATCGCCAACCTCTGTACATCATGTTGGGGATGAACCACCAACCACTGTTGGTCGCGTAGAGAGCATGTCACCAACCATTGTGAGTGAGGATGGGGGAATTCATACTATTGAGAAGGATCAACGTATATGACACAAGCCCAAGTTCCTTTGTAGGATTTACAAAGGAGGTCATTTAACTCGCTTGTGCCATACTACTTTTATAGTAGACAAAGTGCGGTCCTTGTCTGATAACCCTTCTGGTTCAAAGTCGTCTTTGGTTTCCCAAAATTCTATTTCTCCTTTGATTGACACAAAATTCATGCCGATGTAATCTTTTCTCAAAACCTATCATGTTTTGAGGAGTGAGGATTCTTTTGACCGTGTCATTAACATTTCTAGTCCTGTACCTTCTGAACAAGATAGATTTTTACTCTCCTCAATTACTCTCCCTCCAAGTATTGGAGAGGTTACCTTTGACTGGGATAGTCTTGTTTGGTATCAAATTCCTTCTCCTATGCGCTTTCAAATAAGGGGTATTCTCCGATACATCATTGATAAGATAACCTCCATGATCATTTTGTCCCCCTCTACTTGGAAAGCTATGGGTTTTCCCAAGCTTGTGTTAGTTGTTCATAAGTTGCTGACCTTTCACAAAAGTCCTGCAAGGGAGCCTTGGCCTCCCCCATGACATGCCCCTTAGAAAACTCCCAACGAGTCTAGTGTAATCTCTTTTTCCACTCTCTCAAAAAGAAAAAAGATGGTTGAGTGAACTTGCCTCCTTTACACTTGTAAATTGGATTTGAAAGGACGTCTGTTTGGTTTACGTTTACCCCTTTTTCAAACCAAGTAGACTAAGATTACGAAAAAGGACATTTTTTTGTGTTAAGATGTAATTGCATCTCATTTTCTTGCTTTCAGTATTGAGCCTATTGTCGATTATCGCTTTTTCATTATAATCCTATCACCTCAGCAGTTCACATCATCAACCAAACATAGCCTTGTTTATATCCTTTGTAGCTTGACACCCTATACCTAAGAGGAAACATTCCCCCAAGTGCCCATCTCTTGCATGCACCTCCTTTCATTAAGCATCGGTATGTTCCACTGTTGGAAGTAGTTTCTAACTTTTGACACTTGTTTCCTACTCTGTATCATAGCATTCATTTGACTATGAAAAAACAAAAAAATACGGGCAGGAAAATAATATTATATTTATATTGGCAACAGTCGTGTCACCTTTGAACAAAGCAAAAAACTGTTGAGTCCACTTGTCATCAAAATTTTGGGTTTAGCATGAACTTAGGAAGCTGATCTCATTACTTAGAGTTTACTCCCCTATCTGGTTACTCTTCCAGTCCCTATGGAGAGTTTGATTAGTGCCTCTTGCATCACAAAGTTTCATCGAGTCTATGCTACTAGAGTCTTCCATATGTCTCATGCTCTTGTTCAAAGGATGTCTATCAACCTATGTCGACCATTCCTCAGAACTATTGACTTTTAATTTTATCCATACCCTCAATGTGTCTTAAAGTTATATGAAGTTGTAGTCCTACCGTGCACCCTGGTCTGACTTTCATCATTTGTAGGTAACCTTGAACCCAACAGTCGACATTTCATCATTGGTCGTTGACTGGGGGGTTTCCCTTGTGTTCAACGATAAGAAATATATTTACACATTGGGATTCATGCATTGTCTTGGATTCTGTTGGCGTCAGATGTCACTCCTGGATTGCTTGTAGGAGTAGAGCCCAATGCCCATCAGTTTTATGTCACGATTTGTTTATAAAGGGTGATCAAATGGAGATAATGGCTCTAGGAGGTATCACTCTAACTCAGGGACTGAGTCTGGTACATAAAGAACAGAGGAGGTCTGGAATCCTAACTTCAGCCAGTGGGTTGATTAAAAGATGAGCAGGTGGAAGAATTAGGAGAAGATGAACAAACAACTATGAGCAACAGGCTGCGGCAGTTTGCAAGGGGAAAAACTTCGAAAGCAGGATCCTCCTGGTTTTAGGTCTTCGAGAAACTGAATAACGGACTTGACTGGATCCTCCAATTCCAAGTCATTCAGCGTCAAAGAAATCACAGGAACTGACTAGAGGCTCTGTAACTATTAGAGTGATCCATTACAACATCATCCTATAATAGCTACAGCTCGACTGGATCCTCCAATTCTGAGCTTCTCTAATACAGTGTAAACAAAGACATGAAAGAATCTGGCATTCATAAGGCAAGAAGTCTCCAAAGTTCATACATAACTAGAACAACAATGCTTCATTAAAACTTTACAACCAGGGAGCTCTTCTCAACCATCGATAGATACAAAAACGACGAAAATGCCTTCAAATACTCAAACTAGCAACAACAACAAAATCGAGACGTAGCATTAAAAGCTTTGCGTCTGCATGGCTTCTGACAATCTACAGCCACAATCTTTGAATGGTCGTGCAACTTATGGCAGACCCGATCGATCTTCTGACAGTTTCATCGGCGAATCGACGTGCCTTTAATTCATTGCCAGACCTTCCCATTATGGCGGAGGCGATGTCCAACTACCACCAACTGCTTCAATAACTGCTTCGTTGGGATTGAGAATGGCCCGACCAACTCGACGCTTTTGGGACGTTGAGGTCTCCCCGTGCTGCCACCTGGGATAACTGAATGGCTTGAAGGATGGGTATGGAGGCCAACGAGGAAGGTAGGGGCTCGGCAACAGAGTGATGGAGCCACAACCATGGGGGTGAAATAAGAAACGATGAGGTGTGAGAGAGGCATCCGGGGATGACACATGGCAAAAGAATATAAGTGGAGTAGGTGGGGGAGTGGATGTGGTAGGTGTAATTTAGTGAGAGGCTGACATGGAGGGAAAAGGACACACGACAAGTGGTGAGTGGACGATGATATAGGGAAAGGGCCATCTGGACGAAATAGTGGAGGGGGACAGATGACACACGACAGCGGGGGAAAGGCGGTTCTGGAGGATGATATGACGGGAGAAGGGCCCACACTGGATAAACATGAAGTAGCTGAAAATGATGGGAGTGCGTGAGCGCCGTTGATCCGGGCACTAAGATCT
>JZKD02S1836905.1:380606-394797 GCA_000966675.3 Picea glauca
TCATCTTCCATAGAGCTGCCTAGGTTTCCTGTCTGAGTAGATGCTGAGCTACTAGTAACAATATTCTGAGGACTCTGGTGAGTTTGACTATTCTGATTACTAGGTGCTTTGGAAACAATAGGAGGATTAATAGTACTTACTTCAGTAGTCTGTGCATTTCCTGAGGTCTCTGGCTCATCCTAACGAAGTTCTTTAGCTTCTCCTTCCTCTGCCCTAGTAGGTTATGAATGTTCTTCATCTGTTAGATCTGCCTCTTCTCCACTGTAGAAACCCTCATCCTCATAGTTCTACTTGAACAGGTTTGTAAGATGAACTCCTCTGAATAATTTTCCACTGTGCGTATGTCCAGCTTCTGTGTCGCTGTTGCTGTCCGAATTTTTTAACATTATCCTTTTTGGATCCAACCAATCTATTGTATCTTCAGTATGTTCTTCTCATGCAAGAGCATCTTGATTCTTAACTTCAAAAAATGAAAAAATTTTCCTCTGGGTCCTTTGAAAAAGTATCTCTCGGCTTGGCTATACAATTCTACTCTGTCAACAATGAACTCGGTGATGTATCCTCCAATGGTGCTATCGAACCAATGATCTACTACTCTGGATATGACGTTGTCGACTCTCTTAACCTTCTGGATCAACACCGCTGTCCAAACTACATGAGGTCTAGGTTTGATCTCGAACTGTGTATCTGCTAACCTAGCTAACCACTCATATAGATCTTGATGGATTCTTCCAAAGAAGATCTCATGAATGTCGGTGAAGATGTATCTTTGTAGCCAGTCCTCTGTGCTAAGTTTAGGGTTCTTGTTTTGGGCTTCAACGAAGTCCTTTTCTTGATCCTCGATCCACTTTTGAATCTCTATCTTGGATGGGAACCACCTTGACATTCCCTTAAAAATATTCTTATCCTGGAAATGAAACCATTTGTTGGCACAGGGGAAGACCTAGGTTTCACTCCAAGAGCACACCAACAAGCCCTAGCTATTGGCCCTTTTGGCAAAACTTGCGAAGCAGGTGTAGTCTCACCCGAAGCAGCTAAGAGGGGGGTTGCAGGACAAAAATGTCTACAACTAGGGGAATATCAAGTGGATCTAATACAATAACAATGCATCATTCATATATCACTTATCAATCTAGATCTACCCTGCACAACTATAGTTCTGATCTAACACAATGCTGCAAATAACAATATAACAATGGAAGAGATCCAGGCATTAATCACACATATGACACAAAATATACGTGGTTCACCCTCTCTCTAGGGCTACATCCACATAACTATGCTTATGAATTATTAAGGTAAAGCATATAGTTCTTATATACTCTCTCAGCCAACATACCTTCTTCTTCTTCTCTCAATCTCTCCCCTTCCTGTGCACCCAGTTGCAGGATTGATCTCTGCACCCAGTTGGAGATATTACAATACCAGAAGGCTCTCCCGATCAACACTTCTCTTTCTCACAATACAATAATATCTCATTACCATAACAGAGCTAGACCAAACAATAGTATCATACCAACCCGACCCAGGTCCTCTTGACCTTTATTTATACATTAAAATATCTCATCGACAGCCTTAGGCAGAAACCTAAGTGTCAAAACCCTAGATACCAAAATCCTAGGTGTCTAAAACCCTAGGTCAACTTGACCCGCATTTTCAGGGCTTCGCCAGCCTATCTTTCCTTCCTTCTCGCGTGGTGCTCCAAATCATCCAATGGTGGATTTTTCCACTTGCTGAGTTGTCCTCGGTGCATCTTCCTTGCTAATATGTCACACTCTATCTCCTCATCCAATGTCTTGATTTCTCTTACTTTGCTCCATCTTTTCTATTCTTTCACTCACTTCGACCCAGTAACAATCACTGTGTCTTCTGCGTAGTTTGCATTTGACCTTTTCTTCCTTGATCTTTGCTTGCTTCCATACCCAAGGGCCAACAGTTTCCATGTCACATCACAAGATCCCGGATCCTTGACCTTCCATATACTGGAAACATTCTGACTCGAACCTTCAGTTCCATTTGAAGGCTATAAATGGGCCATATCCAAGCTATGGAAAAGAGGAGAAGAATTCAACTTTGAGAGAAAAGTTACTTTGGAGAAATTATTCACTTCATATTGAGTCTACATCCCTTTATCCTTTTATGTCTGAACACATTGTTCAGCCCCCAAGCTGTTCCCTACTTGATTGAGAACCTCATTGTCTCTCTTATATGAGCTTGCCTTTGGTGGAGGCCCAGCTGGAAGGGGCTTAGTTTCTCGGTTTTGAACCACGCCGACACAAAAGTTTGTAATTCATTCACTTTTGCTGATTAAATTTTAATAGAAATACTCTTTTCTCGTCCAATTTATGTCTTGAAAATATTTGAATTGTTATTCCATGGGCATATTTGTTATAAATATTGATGGATTATGCTATTGAATGTGATAACTTTATATATTATCACCATATTCTTTCATTTCTTGGTTGTTGAGGACAAGTTGCAGGTGTATCGCTTTGAGTCAAGTGCTCAACAGTGGATTTCATCGAATGTCTGGACGAGGTAGGATCTTTATCTTGTCTTGTTAGCATATTTGTTTATATAACATACCTGAGATTAGAATTTATTTCTGCATTCATTTCCATCTGTTGTGGTTTACCCCATTCCATAGAGATATTTTCCTCATAACACTCATATTGAAAATCATTAACAAAGGAAAAAGAATAAGGGACATCCTTTTGTTTTCTTCTTTTGATTTTCTCAAAATACTCCATTGTGTGCATTTTGCATCAAAAAGGGAAGAGATTGCATTTCAAGGTTTGAAAGATTTTTCATGCATTTTGTTTTTTTGAAACTCTTTTTCATTGAAGAATTAGTGTAAAGTTTTATTTTCCAATGTTCTTATAAGTTTCATTTTTTCAAGAGTCCCAAACAACACTAGTTTCACTTTCATACCCTTTGAGTAAAGAACAGTTGCTAAAATGAGAGCTAAACTTAAAATTTACTAACCTTTGTTTCTAGGGTTCATTAAAACATTTAGGGTTAGAGCCTTGGATTACAATTGTAGAGATAACTCTCCAAGGCTGGTAAACAAACATATAATTATGAGTTAGGGAGAGTCAAATCCAACTATCGTATAAGTGTGGTCAGAAAGCTCCTCTAACATATGAGTCAAACACAAGGTCGTGCAAAGGAGAGCCAAGGAGATAACCCCTCTGAAGATTAATTGAGCATAGTGGAGAGATCGTATATTGGGGTTTTTTCCTTAAGTGACACTGACTCATGATTTGGCATCAGATCTCCATGAATTTTGAACCAGGTTGAAAATTTCCTGAAGTGATACTGACCCTTTTTTTGTGTCAGTCCTATGGAATCTTCAAACCTAGTTTGAGATTTTCTAAAGTGACACTAGCTATTTTTTAGACATTCCTATGGAATATCTTTGAACTTTGTTACCCTTCCCATACATTTGATCCTAACTATCGATTGTTTCCCCAGATGTTGACTACATGTTGGTATCCATAGTTTATCTTCCTAGGTATCTCATAGGTTATTGTGGGGGATTTTTCGTGGTACTGGAGGCATATGTCATATCATTCTATCATTACCCCTGGAGGGTGCCCTGTGAAGTGAGGGTTGCCTACAATGGGTAGGGATGGTAATTGGAAGTCCAGGTAGCTACTTATCAATCCTTCATTCATCGATACCAAGACTTAATCAACATGTGCCAATATTTGGAAGGTCCCTTTCCTATTTTTCATTGCTTTGGACTTAGGAATTTATCCACCTAGACTTTTTCTTGCGATGTTTCTCTTAGGAATTTATCCACCTAGAATTTTTCTTGCGATGTTTCTCTTAGGAATTTTTAGTGGAGTATTGATTTGTATATTTGGCCTTAGGTTGTGTCAGTATCACCACTTTTGGATCATTGATTTAGGGTTGTCAACCAACCACTCTGCTGGTCGGGAAAGACCCATGGTATTTCTCTTGAAACCATGGAGACACCTCTTAGAAGGAGTGGGTTTTTATACCACTGGTTCACTAGAGTCAGTGTGTGAGAGGTTTTTGGACATGAAAAATCCCGCAAGGGACAAAACTATGTGTATTAAATTCATGGCCAAAGTTCTCGAGGATACAAACCAAGGGATCCTTTCCCAAAGGGATTCTTGTACTTTTCCTTTCTTTGGAAAAATTAGTGCCCCCTTGATAGCCACTTTGAACATTCTTGGGTTGAATGTAGGACTACCAACTTGGTTGTGGACCACTCAAAATGTATTGAATTCTCTTGATGCTTCTCATATAAACACTTTATGTCATAGAAATCATATGGATTCCTTCACCTTCTACGTTATATAATTATACTCCTTCTCCTTCCCCTCTTCTAGTGAAAGTCAAGCTACTATTAACCAAAAGTCTAAAAGGAATAAGAGGAGCAAGAGTAAGAATAAAAACTCACCAAATTCTACTAGTCATGTTGGAGACCTATCATTAACCTCTGTTAGTCATACTGGGGGCAAGCAACTGGCTTCTACGAGTTATGTTGGAAGCACAATTCCAATCACTATGAATCATACTGACATTAGCTCACCAACCTATGCTAGTCATGTTGGAGATAGGTCAACAACCTCTATGAGTCATGTTGAAGACAAATAATCAGTCGCTACAAGTCATGCTAGGGGCACGAGTCTAGTCACTACTAGTCATACTATAAAAATGTGTCCAACGTCTGCAAGTCATGTTGGAGATTAACACCTAGCCACTACAAGTCATGTTGGGGGAAACCCACCAGCCACTGTGAGTCATGTTGGGGCCATCAATATTGTTGAGAAGCCTAGACAAATAGGACATAAGCTGAATTTCCCTTGTAATACTTTCAAGGGAGACCACCTTAATCATATTTTCCCTGTTGTTTCCATGGTATGAAGAGTCTAGTCCTTTTATGAAATCCCTTCTAGTTCTGAATCATCTTTGGTTTCCCAAAAATCTATTCAATCATTGGGTGATGAAGCAGTCATGCCGATACAATATTCAACCGATACCACTCTCGTTTTGGGGGGTGATGAATCTTTTGACAATGTTTTCTCACATCCTATTCAACCAGTGGTTGAGGAAGTGGTTGTGTCGTTCCAATCTTTCGTTGATCCCACTCTTCTCCTGGAGAGTGAAAATTCTAAGGAAGTGATCTCACTGATGCAATATTTGACCTATCCCACTCTTATTTTGGGGAGTGATGCACCTTTCGACCATGTACTTAGAATTTCCAATTCAATACCTTCTGAACAAGGGGGAATTCCACTCTCTTCGAGTACACTCCCTCTAAGTCCTAGGATAGTTTCCTTTGAATAGAATGATCTTATTGAGCCTCATCTTCCTTCTTTTCCACCATTCCAGATAAGGGTTATGCTTAAATATTATTTTAAAGGAATTCACCAATGTATTGTATATGAATGATCCTCTACAATTATTTTATCCTCCTTGTCTTAGTAAGCGTTGGGTTCTCCCAAGCTTATGTCAATTACCAATGTGTTGTTGAATTTCAATAGAAGACCTAGTGAATGTCTAATGATTCTTCCTTATTTTCCTATCATGTTAGGTGGGAATATTGTGCCAGTCGATCTGTTAGTGGTTCCAGACCCTTTAGATTCAAATCTGATTCTAGGCCATGATTATTTTTATGCTATTAATGTTGTGGTGTCTACGCTCTTTTGTGTGATGTGTTTCCCTCACAACGAATCATTATCACTAGTAATCCACTTTCATATGATAATCATCATCCTAGTTCAAATTCATATCACTATTCTCCTTTGTATGTTCCTAGTGTTCAAGTTGACTCTTCACCACATGAGAATTATGTGGCATCTTATCCTCAATGTTTAGTTTCTCCTAAGAAGGATTCTTTATAGTTATGTTCTCCTTCTCGAGACAAGGTCTGGGCAATTGATCATGTGGTTTATCCAATATGGGTGGGTGAGCTCTTGCTTTCCCCTTTTCGTCTGAGTGACCTTGTGTTGCATATTGATTCTGATATTACTATTTGTGAGACCTTGAGCCTTGGTGTTTGTGTGTTGTTGAGCCCTGGTTTCATGGATGTTGAGTTTCCTTCAGATGAAACTATCTTTGAATCTATGATTATGGATTTTAGACCACTTCCTTAATTGGAATCTTTACAAGTTGGTTACCAAAGAAACCCTTGTCCCGAGCCTAGAAATGGGCTCTACCTGGATAACTACAATGCATAAGCCGCAAGGTTGTGCAGTCGTCTATACATATTGTAATTTTAGGGTTTCATATTTTCAAGTTCCATATCCCACAACACTTGTTTTTATTAGAGGTTTCTATATTGGAATTATTAACTTCTAGGTGAATGTTTTGATATTATATATGGTTATTTGAAGACATTTTTATTCGGTACATGTTCTTCCATGTCGATCCATTCTGACAAGTAATGATCTTGAAATTGGCATATAGGTTAGATTTTCCCCTCCATGCATTTTTTCATTATCCGTTTCCTATTTCATTTTGCCTTAGGATCGACCCTACTGAGTTTCAACACATAACCTTCTATGTTTTTTAGAAGTGTTGTAATTCATGTGGTAAACCCTACCATTGATGGATGCCCTAGTTAGAACCTCGTTCATAGTTTGGCACCCATGATGAAATATTTTCATAGGCTTGGGAGTCCTATTTAGTCCCGCCATGAATTTGCATTGAAGCTGCATGTATTCTTCTCAATATTTTTCTAGCCATTACCTACAGAACTCCCTCTAACATATGTTGCTACTTATGCCAACATTTTTCAGACTCTTCAACATATATTTTATTCTTTAATGGAATATAGTGTAGGTTCCATTTCGCTCACAAAAATGAATTTATCTGTATCAATCACATATGTTGGATTTTAGGGTTGACCCGGGTTATAATTTAGGTTTCCAGCAAAACCCAACAAACCATTGACCCTTCTAGAGACCAGAAGGAAACACTGTGCATAGAGTGCACAATGCAGTCTCACCCAAGAGGGCTTGTGGGTGAGTGCAAGACCGAGATGTCTACAATCGTGGAAGGGAGGCTATTGTGGGGATACTAGACATTCTTTCTACTTCAACATACATCATACATACCATTCTAACTCATTATTATATCTAGATATACCATTATGTAATCATTTGCATTCATTTAGAATCATTCTACAGTAAATATCCTACCTAATCTAGTGCATGCTACATTTTACTTTTACTAGATTACTTCATTCATCATAAACAATTGTAAGAAATAAGAAAAACATTCCACACAGAGACACAAAGTTTTACCATGGTTCACTCCCTCCTGGGGATATGCCCATAAAGATATGGCTTCTTCGCTCTTTTATTATTCTTCATGAAACTTTGGTGCTGCGTGCATTACATAAGAGGTGGTGAGGCTGACAATATTGAACCAAGATCCATAATTTGTGACCTTACCCTCGATTACAATGCATCTCTCTGAAAAGTTTTTTTCTCATCAAATCTCCTTATATCACGCTCTAACAACAACAATAACAACAAATTTCATTCACTAACAAATCCCCTCACCTCTATCTCACCACCCTCTATTTATATTACAAAAACGGGTTAATACCTGTTACATCAATGGCCAGAACCCTAATGCACTAACCCTAAGTGAATTGAGTTTGTCCACCTTCTAACTCCCTGAGTGTGGTTGGTAAAAAATCCAACCATTTTCTTCGTCGATCCGCGTCCTTCTTCCTTCCTTTGAATTTCCTCATTCCCTACACTAGTTTTCCCTATTTTTTGGTGCAACTTTTCCCTGTTTTTCAACACACACTCCTTTTTTGGTCCAATTTATAACTATCTTCATCAATTACCACACTTATCCCCAAAATTTATTGCGCCAATAGGACCCCAACACTCACCTGTGGCTCGTCTCGAGCCACTCAGGTAACGTTTTCCTCCTGCATTGACTTTTCTAGTGCTTGGAACCTGCCTGTAATTTCTTTAACTCGATATTTTACTTGTGCACTCTTCTCTATTATTGTCTCCACAATCTGCACAATAATGTGCTCCTTCAACACTTCTTCACTCTCCAATCCATCATGTTCAATCTCACTCTTTTTTGCATCAATTTATGTTAGCATTTGTTCTACACCTTCTTATAGTGTCTCTAATGGAGCCTTCCTTGACTGCTTGTTTGCTTGTATAGTCTTCAAATCAGCCTACAAATTCTTCATTTCTTATGCACTCCTCAATCTATCAAGAATTGGCATAGTCTTCTTCTTCTGCTTCAATTCCCGTACTCCAGTATTTAACCTTTCTTATTTTTGGTCTAATTCCTACAGTTTCTCATCCTCTTGAAGATCTATCCAAAATTTTGTGCTCCTATTATATAGCTCTATGATTTCTTGGATTTCAAGCGCAATGCTTTTTGTATGCTCTGTAACTTACTGCCCTCTTTGTGTTCTAACTTCTGGTGGGGTGCTAGGTTATAGGAGTTCTGTCAACTCTGTAATGTGGCTCCTGTAAGCCTTGATATCCTACACTATCTTCTCAATATTTCCATATGTATGTAAATTCTCCCCTTGCACATTGTCAGCAATAGTTATACACACTTCATCAACTTACTGCTATAACCCTTAGTGAGTTTCTTCATTTCTTCCCTCTCGAACTGCACCTAGTTAATATTGATCTTCAATGTATTATTTAGTTCTTTGGCCACTTGTAAGTTTGTAGTATCTGCATGGGCCCTTGACCGTGTTTATTGCACAACACTGATCTATAACTTATATAGTGCCTTCGTTGGGACCTTGGGAAGTGCCAAGTCCAAATGATCTATTCCTCTTAATGGATTCTACGATGTCTCCTCATCAACTTGCAACATTCCCTGGGTGATATGAAAATGTTCACTCTCCATGGCTATGATTTTTACCATCTTTTGTTCCAACACTACTCTTTCCTTAGAATATTGTTGTTTTGGTTCTTCCTAGTCTTCCTACTATGTTGTCATAAGTTGTAGTTGTTCCAGTGTATCCTTGGTCGATGCCAATTTCTTGATTATCTCCTCTCTCTGATTCTCAACATCATCCCATGCTTCTGCAACTCGATCCTGCACTTTCTTTGCTAATATCTCTGCGTTGACCATCCTTGTAAGTGTTAGTTCAGGAACGTCGTTATGCACCTTCATATTATTGCACTGTTCTATTGACTGCAATACCATTCTTTTCATTGGCAGTGTATTTTTCTATGCGATTGTTACTAGTATATCCATATTTAGGAGATATCCACCTCTTGTTTCCTTTGACATAGGAATATGTGTATCTTTCTGTGCTTCTCAATTTGGTTCTACTGTGTTCTATGTTTCCTGTGCTGAGGCCTTTGGGATAGTATTTTTCTTCCTTGGATATCTAGTGGTTGTACTAACCCCTATTTCTTTCGTGCGCTCTGTCACTTTCCTTGTATTGGTTATTGGGCTAGTTGACTTTTTTGAAGGGCCATCCTTTGTTTGTTTCTTAGATTTTGGTACCTTCTTTGGAATTACTGGCACTGTCCATTCCTCAGGCCAATCCTTCATGGCCCACTGAACTTATTCCCATGTGACACAATACCTTAAGTGTAACTATTCCTTCTTAGGATCCCTCTTATCCTGGATCCACATGTTGTGTATTGTGGCTTGAAAGTTAGCTATTATTTGATTTTCTTTCAATACTTCTGGCAATATTCTCCAATTATTTTCCATCTTCTCCTCCATCTCATCATAATACATAACAAATATGTTGGAATTTTCCTTCCTTTGTTTTGCATATGATTTATGCCATAAGGTTGCATACCTTGTTGTACGGACTTTCCCTAGCCATTGGTAAAATGAACTATATTTTGGTTCTCCCCAACCAACCAGTGTTATCAATATTATCAACCATGAATAATGAAACTCTGTACCTAAATCCTACGCATCCTTGTAATCCTCCAAAAATAAATTTAATATATATGGATCCCAACTTAGTAGACTCCATTTTGTGTAGTTTGTGGCTACTAATGATATAACTCCTACAGGGTATTCCTCCTTGCGACATTTTCTTAAAAGTTTACATGCCATCAATTTTGTCTCCAACTTCATTGCTGGTTCACTGATCTGATTAATCATTATTCCATGGGACCCTCTATTAGTGCCATGTGATTTCTTCATCTCCTCCACTAAAGTGTTTTCTTTCGTCTTCTCATCCAAATAGTGCTCTAGTTTCTCTCTATCTATCGGTAGACTTGTAATTTTAGAAATGAGATCTATATATATTGATATTGACCTGTCCATCCATAAGATACCTTCATGCACTAGTGCTAGTAGTTGCTTGAAACATGCATTTACATATTTCCCTCTCCCAAAATGGGGAATGCCCATCAAATGCATGATCCCTTTGTTATATATTCTTGCAATCAACTATTTCAGCTCCAAAATGGGATCCCCAGATGGACCTTCTCTCTTATTCTCCATGTATACTTGTTTCACAAAATTGGAGAACTTCCCTGTGTATTTCACATCATGATCAACATATTTTATTTTCCTTACACATGCTAACATGTCACCAACTAATTTGACTCCTTCGGGTATCTGCGATAATGACAATGGTAATTCTTTATGCTTGCTTGGAGTTCTTGGCGTGACATGTTTTTCCCTAGTTTTCTTCTTCCATGATGATGGAACTATTTCTTGGTTTTCTTCCTCATCTTCTTTTGTGTCTAAATTTTGCTTTTCTGTAATATCCTCAACCTGCACGTGTTCCTCCGACTGCTGCGTTGGATCTACTATATGATGTTGTGGTGCTTCATCCCATTCTGTAGGCTCATATGACTCTATTTGTACATCATATTTTTCATTTGACTATTGTGTTGCTCCTAATCCCATTTGTTGTGCAGGGTTTTTCTCTATGATACAGTTTTGCATTCCACTTTGTGGGTCAACATCCATTTCCTCTGTCATCGAATCCTTCTCCTCTACATGAGTGGGACTAATCAGGTTGATTACTAGGGAAGGAATGGTGTCTACGTCCACCACTCATGGCTGATTTGATTTTTCTTCATCAACTACTTGTTCCCGTGGAGACCTCGTGGAACTTTGTTTTTTCCTTGCAATTCTATCGGGAGCTCCGAACTTTGGTGGTTCCATTCTACTAAATCTTCAACAAGTTACTCTGAATATTCATGGAATAATTTGGAAATATATGCTCGCACTGATTTTTCGCTCTTATCTCTTTTTCTCACAAAGTCACAATGAGTATTTTCTTGCACATTTTCTTCTTTTATAGGTCGTGTAATAAATTCTCTATCTTACTGCACTTTTCTGACCACCGTTGTTTTTTTTTCTGACCACTTTCTGCATCAACGCACAAATTTTTCTTCTTTGTCCCATTTCTCTGGCACATAGTGTATTCAATTGTTTTCATACCCATTTTCTATCTGTTGCGCATTGTATTTTCTAATTTCATGCTTAACACTTATCCATCTACTACATCATTTTGTATTTTTCTCATTTTTCTCATTTTTATTTTTATTTTTCTTTTTAAGCTCCTACTATATACACTCTGTACAACTTTAATTTTCTATTCTCCATATGACTGAGAGTTATTGGGTCGACCATCCCTATACAGTTTCATTCTACTTCAATTAACCAATCCTTGAATCTCTTTACCTACTAAATCCTACAACTACACAACACCTCCATCTATGATAGACTTTATCTCATATGGTCCTAGCCAATGCATCCTGAATTTTCCCGGGTGTTGTAAATATTGTTGTCATAGAGAAGAACCATATCTCCTTTAAATTTTTTCTTCTTAATGTGTCTATCATGCCAAGCTTTGTCTTTTCCTTTCTGTACTTCCTGATGGAAACTAGCCATAATCCCGTCTTCTTCTAGTTCCATGAATTGAGACAATATTTCTTGTACCGCGCCTCTTTCTGTCATGTTTGTAACGACAATAATGTGTAGACTAGGTATCAAATACTCCAAGGGGACTACTTCTTCTTGACCATACACCAATCTGAAAGGTTTTTTCCCTGTGAGTTTCTTGCATGTGGTTCTATAATCCCATAATACTGTTGGTATCTTCAGATCTCAATCATCCATGTTTACATTGCAAATTTTAGTTAGGGAATTCTCCAATATCTTATTAAATGCTTCCACTGCTCCATTATCCTGAGGATGGTATGGAGTGCTCTTCTCATGGTGTATCTCAAATTATTTTGTCATTTATTGAATTGTACTATTGATAAAATGAGTTACCTAATCACTCATCAAAGTTCTAGGGTATCCAAATCTTGTAACTACTTGTTCAAACAAGAAATGTGCTGTAGTTTTTGCACTACAATCTTTCACTATTTCTACTTCATCCCATCTAGTTAGATACTCTGTCGTTGTAATGATATACCTTTCTCTTGATCTTCTAGTTGGTGGGTTGATTGGTCCTACAAAGTCTACTTCCCATTTGTCAAACACTCTAAGGGTTGCTTCATGTTTTAAGGGGATCTCATGCCTCTTGGATGGATTTCCTATACTCTGATAGACATCACAAGTTTGTCAATACTCTTTTGCATCTTTAGAAACTGTTGGCCACCATAGTCCCATGCTCACTATATTTTGTGTAGTGGCTTTTCCTACATAATGTCCTTCAACTATTCCTTCATATGCTTCTACTAATATGATAGGAAATTCATTTTCCATGATACATCTCCTTAGAATGTTATCTACACCTAGTTTATAAAAGTGTCCTGTAATAAGATGGTAATCTGCATCTCTAACCAACAAATTCTTCTTCTGCACAGTGTTGTATTCCTTTGGATCAAATACTGTACTAAAAAATCCAATGATATAAACAAAGTATTCATCAACAATCTATACTGAAAAGTGTTATGCATTAAGAAAATTGTCCTCCAAACTACTTGGTTCCTCTCCATTCATTATCTTGGACAGATGATATGGCCCTACATTCAGTCTTCCAGGTTTCACTACTACTTCAAAAACCAACTCTTGAAATAACAACAACCATCTACATATCCTCCTCCCCATCACTGGCTTGTTGACCGAGTATCTGAGATAAGAGTGATTTGTGAATATCTTAAAATTTTGTCCTAATAGATAATGTATGAACTTTTTTAATGCATATACCATACCCAAACCTTCTCTCTCTATGGTATTGTAATTTTTCTCTAAATCTGAGAGTTTCCTACTTTCAAATGCTATTGGGTGGTCTATATCACCTTTTCCTGGCTGTGTTAGTACTTCTCCAAGTGCTATTGAAGAGGCATCCACATGAACATGGAACTCTTTTGACCAATATGGAAACACCAAAATTGGTGATAAATGTGTCGGTGTCGAGCATGAAGAGAAATCATTGGATTACTGACCATTGATGAATGTCGTTAACCAATGCAAGGCAACTCACCATCAATGTCCTATCGTTAGATTTTGCAAGTGGCTCGACATCAACCCATATATTCTCACTTCGCAAGATGTACTTGGGTACCTTGGCTCTCATTGACATCAATGGTGAGTTGCCTCGCATTGGTTAATGACATTCATCAATGGTCGGTAATCCAATGATTTCTCTTCATGCTCGACACCGACACATTTATTCAGATGACTAGAATTGTACCATCGATTTGTAGTAGGTGAAGACTATACACTTTTTCATGATCCCCTCAACAATTCTAGCAGTTTGATTTCATATCTATAAGAGTACCACAGTTTCATATTCTATGTCTTCCACATTTCTCATGATTCAACAATAGCAATTTAGATTCCTTCACTTCCATGATCTAGTTACAACAACAACAACATTAGCAAATCCATTTTCATGATCCTGCAGCAGTGACATCTTCTATGCTCAAGCACCAACCATATTCCTATTGCATTATTCATTAACATTATTGGGTAAGTGGAGGTATGTTCTTTTATAATCTTTAAACATGTAATTCCTTATTTGCTAGTAATGAATAACTTTGGAAAATTCCCTCACCATGCTCTATTTCCTTTTTCACTTTCATAACCTATTCCAAGTTTCATAAGGATATGAAACCACTTCAGTTGGGGGGGGAGGGAACCTATATTCACTACATACCATTATTCCATTTTACCATCTCATCATTCCATTTATGATTCACTCACATTTCTTTTCCAACGACACTTTGTTTCATTTCGATTGATATACATATTGGCATGATTCATAAAGATAAAG
>JZKD02S1836905.1:401386-439572 GCA_000966675.3 Picea glauca
CATATATATATATATATATATATATATATATATATATATATAGGTTTATTGTCACACTAGTCTATTAGGAGTCAAACTACTAATATCTATAATAATGGATCTGGTTACATAAAAAGAGAACAACTCCTAAACAACTTACTAAAAATAGTAAATTTGATTTTGACCATCTTTAATGTAAAACAAAAAATCTTTTACAACATGGATTTTGAGTATAATTCGATTTTGATGTTGTGGTGAGTCATCAACTACATATGGAAACCAACTTTATAGAATTATGTGCATTTTTGGGTACTTCTGCCACCTTTGCGTAGCGAACTAAAGATAATGTTGCACAAATGTTACCTATAGCATTTGCATAGTGAACTTGCGTAGAGCAGGGATTTTTCTTGATAATTGTGCATCTGCTAGTAGCATCAAATTACTGGAGATATGTACTTAGTTCATAAACTACATACCAATTACCTCATGTTTCCCTTTCAATCCTTGTGCACTTACAGTACTTTCCTAGAGTGAGCTCGTTACACAAGTGCTGCATATGACAATTTTTAAACAAAACTACAGATGTGGCTCAGATATTGGTTTTAGCTTGTCATCCTTCTCTAAATTAGAGGTAAAAAGAGTGTAAAGTGATTTTCACAACAAATATTGAACTTGACCACATCCTCAGTCCTCTTTATCATCATTGAACTTGCACTTTCTCACAATAAAAACAATTTCCACAAAATACTCAAAACCTGTGATGACCCCTTTTCCAAAAAGACAAAATTGTGAGGATTCTTTATTTATATTTATGTTATCTCAGAAAGAAGGTCTAGCTTACCTTTTTCCTCCTCATCAATTTTCACTTGTAACCTCAAATATCTGTTTGTCTTTTTTAGTGATAAATTTTGCCTCTTTAAATTTTGTACTTGCCTGGATAAGAGTGCACTTCTCTTCAATTTTGATTAGGCCTTTGAGAGTGTTGCACACGAATTTGTGATAGTTGGTCCAAATTCTTGAAAATGTCTCTGAAACCCTAGTTATGACAACCTTTTCTCCTACCTGAGATGGATGATAATATATTTACCCTCCCTTAACTATTTATTTACCCACTTTATAGTTTTTTCTCCTTCTGCAGGTGAAGTGTGAGGTTTCACAATTGCTGCAAGATGACGCTGTACATATGAACTCTTCTTCCTAGATGAGGCTCTTGTCAGAGGAGTTATAGTTTTGGTAAAAAATGTAGTCTTATGGATTTGCATGACTTCCTTCCCCTTTGACATTTCATTCTTTGAATCTATTTTGACTGCTGGTGTTTGAACCTCATGAAACTTCTCAGCTAGTTTCCTTTTCAATTCTCTGCTCTCTTGGTAAAATTGGGCTATAAAATTTTGAGCCTCTTTGAGTTGTTTTTTCATATTTGTAATATTTGTGTCTCTTTCTTCTGATTTCACTTTATATTCATCCATCTCTTGAGCTGCAGTTTCAATAAAATCTATCTACAATGTAGGTGTAGGAAACCTTCTAGTAGCTGAACTTGTGGTTGGTTTGCAGGGTTTATGTGTCTCATTTGCCTCATCATTGAACCATAGCCTCCTACCCTTCTTCACAATTGGATGAATTGGTGAAGGGCCTTCCATCTACTTTTCATTTCCACCTGAGCTTTTAGAGACCAATATTTCTATAGATAAGGGGGTATCTTCTTTGGAGTATAGGGGGATATTTGATAAGGCTAAGAAGGAGTCTCAATCCATGTTCAACTTTCTAAGCTCTTCAACCACTAGCATTTTTACCAAGGAAAAATGAAACAAACTACTCTTGAGTTGGTCAGCCCTGGCCCGAACATTATCTTCCATTTTACCTAAACTCCTATACAGGTAAAAAGGTAAGTTCAAGATAATTTTTCCTATGAAATTCATGAGGAGTCTTACATGATACTGGTAAACCCTTTCAAACCTACCCTCACAACTGAAATATATTTGAATTACCCTTAACAACTTCTCATAAGGCTCCAATATATTCTCCCTAGAGATAGTGGCACCAAAATTATGCTTTCTATACTTGGGATTGAGGAAATCAATGTAAAACATAGGATCAAGGGGAAAACATTTAAACCATCTTTCTCCTTGTGTTGGAATCTCTGTTGCAACAACTATTGTCTAATGGACACCATTAAAATTCAGGGACCTCAACAATTGTTTTCTGGACACCATTAAAATTCAGGGAAAACTCCTTTGTCAACTACATGTTATACCCTTGGATTTTCTCACAAAACCTCATGCACCCAACCTTCTCAAAAGACACTCTAAATGTAGGGTCTGAATTCACCAGACTCAGACTCTGTGGCTCATACCTCAACACATTGCCTCCCCTATACTTTTTTTTATCCTAATATTTCATAGCTTGTGTTTTTGCAAGATAAACCTGAGACTGATAAGGGAAGAGGGGTCCAAAAACTGAGACAGACAACTTACACAACAAAACAATAGGACTAGGGTTTTCTCTATTTAGTATTAGGATCGTTCACTATATGAGAGGCAGGGTTTTTGAGAATGTATGCTAGCATGGAAAAAATGGGCCTTACTAGTTTTTACACAGAAAAACAAAGGAACATAGGATGCGTAGTGAGAGAACTCGCAACAGAGTTTGCGTAGCAAGAATATTCTGTACAGAGCTTACATAGTGAGAGAGCCTTCATAGAATTTGCATAGCGAGGAGACTAGTTTACGTAGCAGAGGTTTCTTTGAATCTTTCTCAATAAGAAATGGATGATCAAAGGTCAAGGATGCATGCAAACAAACAAAAGGTTTCAAAGATACATGCATGATTTGATAGGAAGAGTTTTGAAAGGGAAAAGTACCCGATTTGGATGATAAGACTTTTAAAACTTTTTCAAGTAACTTGCACAACGTGTTTACACACCACACATATGTTTTCTACAATAAAGGTACACCTAACATTAATCATGATCATAACCTCCTTTCTGACTTCATCATATGTGATGATGATCATTGATTCCCTTTGAAAATACCTTCCCTCCTAGACTTACAACTCAACTTTGACATATCACTTCCCACCTTATGAAATTATTTTAGACTAAAACGCCAAAGACCTTTGCAAACCCTCTCTTGTGATATAATCCTATACACCTTTAATAACTTTTTTATTTCATGATGTGTAATGATGTGTCATGAAATTCACAAAAAACCATTTAACTTAGACTTATAACTTGAATCTCTTTTGACATGCATCTTATATTTTATTTGGTCAATGAACCAAGGACTTTGAATCATCTCATGAGACAAAACACACACACACACACACACACACACACACACACACACACACACACACACACACACTATGACTCAATTATGAATTCCTTGGTCTTCCTAAGACCAAGGCATGACTTTGTAAACTCTGAACAAACTTCCAAATTTACCTTAAAAACAAAGATGCTAACATTTGGCTCCAATGGGGATGTTATCGTCCCTGTGAGTTAGCAAAGAACAATAGACTAGGTGCCTTATCCATTGGAATGATCCCATTCCTTGTAACCAACTCATTTTTCAACTGAATCCAAATTGCAAACTTGAGCTTGAAGTTATTTTACCCCGTTGACTATAAACTGAATGTTGAAACTGAATTAAAAACTACTAAAGAATGCTCAACTGTGAGCTTATTGGCACACAATCCTACTCTAATCCACTGAAGACAATTTCTAAATCAAATAATACTGAAATTCCAATGAAACTAGTCAAGTAGTTTCTCAGTTAACATGAATTCCTGACTATGCTTCAGCAAGGTCAAAATTTGAACATGTAACAACAAAGGAAATTGATGATACTTTTGTTTCTCACAGTGAAGACATGGCTGTGAATTTAACCTGAGAAATATTTCTATATATTCAGCCACAAGATCATAGAAAACATATTTGTCAAAGTTTGTTTGCTGATCCCCAATATCAAATGGAAAAGGTAGCCATGTGTTATTTTTCTTCTACTGAAATAAATATTCATAAGGAAGACTATGAAATGAAGGAATTTGGGGTATTTTCTGATCTTCTAAATCTTTGAGTTCTCTCTCAATATATTTGGAAAATTCATCCAAAAATTGAATCTTGGCCTCTAAGCTACATTTTCACGACTTTAAATAAGAAGATAAAAATGCAGAAAAGTTTTCATCACCCCCATATTCACTGCACATATCATTCCATTCTATAAAACTTTGAATGGAAGGAGAGTCTTCCACAAACTTTGCCTCTTCCATCCATGTTTCCAAAAATACAATCCAAAAAGTTGTAATAGTTCTAATAGATCTAGTAGGAAAAATGGTGCAGACCCCCAACCCACAGGTCGAGATCCACTCACAGGATTGTTCAAATCTCCCTCTGAGCCAAAGTGGATCTTCTTTATATCCCTATCAGAACCTTCAACAATTGATCCACAGGTCCTTATGAGCTAAGCCTATGTTTACAAACACCAGGTGCCAATTCAAATCCCCTTGGCACAATCATGTCGCACCCTATCCAAATTCGAGACATTGGGGTTCGCGACTTCGCGATACCTGTCATCGCAGTTGCCGACCTTCCAACTATCGAAACCCGAAATGAAAAATCCCTGAAACGTTGCCACATCCTCCTCTTTCTCAGCCTTATCATGTTTTGTGACTTTGGGAATCCCGAAACAAAGGATCCCTGCCAATGTTGAAATGCCGAAACCCGATAGGTCAGCCAAAAGTTGACTTCTGCATGGGTCGTGTCACTTTATTGAGACTTCGAACTTTGCATACTCGCGACTCCAAATGCAAGACTCCCGACTCTCCAACCTATGAATCCCTGAACTCCGCAATGGTACCTCCAACGAGATCAATGGCTATAAGCCTCCCTTTGATCCAACAGTTGGCGCGATTTTGGACTTCCAGGAATCGGGAGTTCAAAACTCTCGATCCCAAACCATTATCCCCTCAGGTTCCTAAAACCTAAAATGATTTGACAGCTCACGACAGATCAAGATCAATGGTCCACATTGATTTCTAATACCATACTAATGGTTTCATCCTCCCTTATCCACCTTGCAGCTTCTCCGAATCTCATGGTCCTCGCTACTTCTGAAGTTCTCCTGGGAGAATTCTGACCGCTCATTCCTCCTTTTCGACAACTTCTTTGAAATGGACCAAGGTTCTTCCCTCTAAGATTTACTTCTACTAGATGACTTTGACCTTCATCTTCCTTTGGTTACTTCAAATGCATCAATCCTCTTGAGCTTCCTCGCAAACTCAATTCTCCCAAAAAGGGTTCCTGCTCACACTCCTTGCGACAACTACTCAAATACTCCTGGGTATTTGATCTTTTGACTCTGTGCACTTCTCGCAACAGTAGTCCTTCAAATTCATTCTATTGATAAGTCCTAAGACTTTCAATGCCTACGCACTCCTTGCATGGCTTCCTGTGCTACTCCTGCACTTTTGTGGGAGTGAGAACAATGGTATCCCTCCTAAGCTTTCAAAGATAAACTCTGGATCTTCTCAACGCACTCCTTGCGGACGCTTCATTGCACTCCTTGCAGGAACTTCTCACTTAGGATGAGAAACAATTGAAACTCATTTTATTTCTCTCTCAGACTTCAAACACTTAACATGAAATCATACATACATAGCATAACAACAAATGCATGATAGAGAAAGTAAGAAACTATAAACAAACGATTTATCATGTATACACCAAAAACATCATAACACCATGAGTCTGAATCAAAGCTTCATACATTAATTCAAGCTTCTATACATGGGTTCTCTTCTACAACTTCTCCGCTACATATCTCTCTATGCCAATAATACAATCCTCTTAATGATACAAGAATGAGGGTGTCTATATTTGTTTTCCCTCCTATGCTCTAAAACTGTCTAATCTATCATTCAAACCTACCTATCTTCATTAACTACGCATAAATGCCTTAACTTTCTATAGATGAGATCAATCACTCAAGATCTGTTTACAATATGCGAGTACGCTTCCCTTTAACCATTACATTTAATGTTTCCAAAAATATCTCAAAACATGAGAAAATGTGTGGCACTTTTCTAGCGGTCTTTCGCCTCCACTCTCACTTGTTGTTGGCAATGCTCCTGCATTATACTCCCTCGCTTGAAATTTTCCATGAACTCCTATTCATGAGCCCTTGCATGATCTGCCCATGCTTCTGAATTTTTGCTTCATCTTCCCAGCTGGCATCTTCAACTGGATGTCCCTTCCACTTGACCAAGTATTCAAAATATTCTTTCTTCCTGGTCTTCTTGTTGATTCTCTTGTCAATTATTCTTTCCATCTGTGGCTTTTCAGCTATAGGCATTTGTTTAGTCCATTGAACCTATGTCCATTCACTGTCTGATCCTTCTTATTCAGCTTTGTAAGGGTACAAATCTGAGATGTTGAATATCGGTGAAATTTCGATCCCATCGGGTAATTCAATCTCATATGCATTTGCCCCAAATTTCTTTACGATCTTGCATGGTCCAATATTTTTCATTTTTAGTTTGTTATATGTTCCCCTTGGGGACCTTTCTTTCCTCATATGTGAAAGAATCAAATCACCAACTTCAAACTGAAGTTCTCATCTGTGTTGATCTACTTTGCACTTGTATTCCTGGTTTGAATTCTGCAATCTCTCCTTGACTTGGATGTGAAGCTCCTTCATTGCTTCTGCAAAATTCTCTGCACTAGCACTCCTGAATTCATTCTGTTCTAAATATTTCAATTCAAAAACTCCTCTTGTTTGCATTCCATACACAATTTGGAATGGACTCTGCCCTGTGCTTCTATTGATTGAGTCATTGTAAGCAAATTCCGCCTATGGTAGAATATGATCCCACTGACTATGGGGTTCATTTACTAATCTCCTCAACAAATCCCCCAAGCTTTTGTTTACAACCTCTGTCTGTCCATCCATCTGAGGATGATACACTGAGCTAAATGACAAACTTTTCCCCAGCTTCTTCCATAAGGTTCTCCAGAAATGTCCCACAAACTTGGTATCCCGATTAGAAATGATACTCCTTGGCAAGCCGTGAAGTCTAATGATCTCTTTGAAAAACATGTTCACAATATGTGTTGCGTCACTGGTTTTCTGGCATGGTATAAAATGTGCCATCTTTGAAAATCTATCTACCACCACAAAGATTGAATCACAACCTCTTTGCATTATGGTATCCCCAATACAAAATCCATGCTCACTGCATCCCACGGCCTTTCTGGTATGGGTAATGGCTGGTATAATCTGGTATTCTGCCTCTTCCCTTTTGTGTGCTGAAAAATTTTGCATCTTTCCACAAATCTCTTAACATCTGTTCTCATTCCTGGCCAAAAATATGAGCCATTCAATTTCGAGAACATCTTATCATGACCAAAGTGTCTGACCAATCCTCCACTATGTTTTTCTTTCAACAGATTCTCCCTCATGGAACATTTTGGAATACATAACTAATTTCCCCTGAATAACAATCCATCTTGGATCATATATTCGATCCATTGGCTTCTGTCCCTGAGAATTGGATTTTCAGATGCCTCATACGCTTCTTTAAAATCTAGATCGTCTCTGTACATCTCTTTGAGATTATCAAAACCCAAAGTTTTGACTCTAAATTCCTGCATAAGAAAACATTTTCTACTCAAGCATCAACAACTTTGTTAGCAGTTCCAGAAATATGCTTAGTCACAAAAGTAAAATTCTGCATGTATTCAACCCATTTTTCATGTTTTTGGTTCAAGTTCTCCTATTGAGTCACGAATTGCAAAGCGTGATTGTCACTGTACAAAACAAACTCTTTAGGAACCAAATAATGTCTCCATTTCTTCAGTGCTTGTATGACAACATAAAATTCTTTGTCATATGTTGAGTACTTAACCTTTTCTTCATTTAGTTTCTCACTGAAGTATGCGATCGGTCTGTCATCTAGGCTCAAAATAGCTCCTATTGCATATCCACTTGCGTCACACTTGACCTGAAATGTCTTGCTGAAATCAGGAAAAACCAGAATTGGTTGCTCCGTGATCTTCTTCTTCAACAAATTGAAACTTTTCTCTACTTCCTCAGTCCAATGAAAAGATTTATGTTTTTTCTTCACCGTATCCATCGTTGGTGCACTAATTCCACTGAAATTTTGAATGAATTTCCTATAGAAACTAGCCAAACCATGGAAGCTTCGTACCTCAAATACACTTTTAGACGATGGCCAATTCTTAATTGCATTCAATTTATCCGGATCCATCTTCAACTCATTTGCAGAGATAACAAAACCCAAATAAATGAGTTTTTTCCTCATAAATGATGATTTCTTTACATTGATCAACAACTTCTCTTACTGCAATCTTCTCATCACTGTAGCTAAGTGCTTCAAGTGCTCTGCTTGAGTCTTGCTGAAAATCAATATATTGTCAAGATACACAATGACGAATTTACCGATGAAATCCTTCAAGACTTCGTTCATCAACCTCATGAAAGTACTAGGTGCATTTGTTAAGCCAAACGACATAACAAGCCATTCATACAGCCCTTCATTCGTCTTGAATGTTGTCTTCCACTCATCACCTTCTCTCATACGAATCTGATGATATCCACTTTTCAAATCAATCTTTGAAAAAAATCTTGCTCCACTCAAGAAATCCATCAAGTCATCCATCCTTGGCAATGGAAATCTATCTCTGATGGTGATCTTATTGATCACCCTCGAGTCTGTACACATCCTCTAGCCTCCGTCTTTCTTTGGGATGAGTACTGTTGGAACAACACATGGACTCAGGCTTTCCCTAATCAATCCTTTGTCCATTAAGTCCTGGACTTGTCTCTTGACCTCTTCATTCTCCTGCGACGTCAATCTGTATGCTGCTTTGTTTGGTAAACTAGCTCCAGGTATAATATCAATGTCATGACTTATACTTCTGATAGGTGGCAATGAACGAGGTAGTTCGTCCACTACTATATCAACAAAATCTTCCAACAACTTTTAGATTTCCTCCAGTAAATCATCCACTCTTGTACTGGTTAAAAAAATTCTAGGCTTTTTGACCACAATAAATTGTGTGTCTTCCTTCTTCTTAACCCCATTAAGAAGTTCCTTCCCACTCATGAGAAGTACAATGTTGTTTACCTATGGTTTCACTTCTTTGTCCCTAATCGGAAGCAACATGTGAGTTCTCCCACTCTTCTCCAAGGTGTATGTGTTCCTTCTCCCATCATGAATCACATTCCTGTCATATTGCCACGGTCTACTCAGCAATAGATGACAAACATCCATGGGAATGACATCACATAGTATTTCATCCTTATATCCTCCTATTTTAAATTCAACTAAACATTGTTTAGTGACATTTACCTGATGTCCTTTTTGTAGCCACAAAACTCTATATGGGCTTGGATGTACGCTATCCTCCAGCTCCAACTTTTCTACCATCTCTGTAGAAATGAGATTATCTATTCTACCACTGTCCATGATGACTTTGCATACCCTGTCTTTGTTTTTGCAAGCAGTTTGAAACAAACTGTTCCTTTGGGCTGGGTTCTCTGCCTCCTTTCTGGTGTTAAGAGAACTTTTCTCATCATTAGTGATCTTCCGCCCTCAGCATCTTCTGCCTCAACATTCCATCCTTGTGCTTTGGCAATGTGAGTTTCACCACCCTCTTTCTTTCTCTCTGGACATTCATAAGATTTATGTCCATTTTTCCCACAGACAAAACATTTCACTTCACCTCCTCGGCCTCTTCCTCTTCCTCTCGTTTGAGGAAAAGTATTTTTATCAGCATACTATCCTCTCTGTGAGTTTCCACCTCTTTCAGTTTGAGTTTGAGTTTTCTTCCACTCTTCTTTAGGTTTCTGAGTTTTGTCTTGGAAAATTTCTTTGCCCCTGCTTTGACTTCTACCTTGGCCTCTTTGACCTTGCTTTCAGCTCAGCTTCTCTTTAGCTCTCAGAGCCATTTGATAAGCATTCTCCACATTCCTAAGGGTCATCATGCTCATATCATCCTTAATGTCGTACCTTATACCATTCATGTACCTGGAAACTTTTTCATCACCGCTTTCCTGATGACCTTCTCTAATTTTTATCTTGTAGAACTCTTCAGTGTATTCTTTCACCGACATCAGCTTCTGTCTCAAATTCTGCATCTTCCAAAACAGAGTAATTTGATAATCCTTGGGTATGAATTTGGCCTTCATCTTTGCAACCATTCTATCCCAACTTTTGATTTTCTGCTTGCCTTTGCAGCGTCTGTCAGCCTGCAGTTCATCCCACCATAATGCTGCATGCCCTTTAAGTCTAGTGAAAACATTTTTGAATTTTCTTTCTTCCTCGACATCCTCATAGTCGAAATATTTATCTAGAGCTCTAATCCAGTCTAGTAGCTCTTCAACATCTAGGTTTCCCTCATACTTGGGAATTTCCATATTTTCCATGGCACCTATCCTTGCAACAACCCTGAATAGGCGTTCATCTGCTACATCTTCGACTGTGACTTCTTCTCCATGTCCAGCTTTATTTTCACTGTCAGCCTCGCTGATATCCCCAGCGTTGGTTGTGAGCCTCTATGCTATATCCATGGCATCAAGCCTAGCATGTAGTTCAAACATTTCCCTTTCCACTGCTGGATCAGGCATTGGTCTGTGTCTTTTTCTCGGTGGCATGGTTGAGAAATTTCTCTTTTCTCTGCTACAAAAAGAAAAGAAATTTTTCTGTGCTCTGATACCACACTGGTGCAGACCCCCAACCCGCAGGTTGAGATCCGTTCACAGGATCATTCAAATCTCCCTCTGAGCTGAAGTGGCTCTTCTTTGGATCTCTATCAGAAATTTCAACAATTTATCCATAGGTCCTTATGAGCTGAGCCTACATTTACAAACACCAGGAACCAACTCAAATCCCCTTGGTTCAATTGTGTCACACCCTATCCAAATTCGAGACTTTGAGGTTTGTGACTTCGTGATACCTGTTGTCGAGGTTGCCGACCTTCCAACTATCGAAACCTGAAACAAAGAATCCCTGAAATTTTGCCACGTCCTCCTCTTTCTTGGCCTTATTGTGTTTCACAACTTTAGGAATCCCAAAACAAACGATGCCTGCTTCTCGTCTTCACGAATGCTGAAATGTCGAAACCCGATAGGTCAGCCAAAAGTTGACTTTTGCATGGGTCGTGTCACTTTATCGGGACTTCGGAATTCACGTCCTTGCAACTCCAAATGTAAGAATCCTGACCCTCCAACCTATGAATACCAAAACTCTACAATGGTACCTCCAACGGGATCAATGACTATAAGCCTCCCTTTGATCCAATGGCTAGCACGATTTCGAACTTCCGAGAATTGGGAGTTCAAAACTCTCAGTCCCGAACCACTATTCCCAAAACCTGAAATGATCTGATGGCTCATGACAGATCAAGATCAATGGTCCGCATTGATTCCTGATACCATACTGATGGGTTCATCCTCCCTTATCTACCTTGCATCTTCTCTGAATCTCATGATCCTCGCTACTTTGGAAGTTCTCCTGGGAGAATTATGATCGCTTGTTCCTCCTTTTCGACGACTTCTTTGAAATGGACCAAGGTTCTTCCCTCTAAGATTTACTTCTGCTAGATGACTTTGACCTTCATATTCCTTTGGTTACTTCAAAGGCGTCAATCCTCCTGAGCTTCCTCGCAAACTCAATTCTCCCAAAAAGGGTTCTTGCTTGCACTCCTTGCGAAAACTACTCAAATACTCCTGGGTATTTGATCTTTTGACCCTGTGCACTTCCCGCAATAGTAGTCCTTCAACTTACTTCTGTTGATAAGTCCTAATGCTTTCAACGCCTACGCACTCCTTGCATGAATTCTTGTGCTACTCCTGCACTTCTGTGGGATTGAGAACAACTGTATCCCTCTTGGGCTTTTAGAGATAAACTTTGGATCTTGTCAATGCACTCCTTGCAGGAACTTCTCACTCAGGATGAGAAACAATTGAAACTCATTTTCTTTCTCTCTCAGACTTCAAACACTTAACATGAAATCATACATACATAGCGTAACAACAAATGCATGACAGAGAAAGTAAGAAATTGTAAACAAACCATTTAGCATGTATACATCGAAAACATCATAACACCATGAGTCTGAATCAAAGCTTCATACATTAATTCAATCTTTTGTACATGGTTTCTCTTGTACAACTTCTCCGCTACAGATCTCTCTATGCCAATAATACAATCCTCTTAATGATACAAGAATGAGGGTGTCTATATCCATTTTCCCTCCTATGCTCTAAAACTGTCTAATATATCATTCAAACCTACCTACCTTCATTAACTACGCATAAATGCCTTAAATTTATACAGATGAGAGCAATCACTCAAGACTTGTTTACAATATGCGAGTATGCTTCCCTTTAACCATTACATTTAATGTTTCCAAAAATATCTCAAAACGTGAGAAAATGCGTGTTGCGCTTTTCCAGTGGTCTTTCGCCTCCACGCTCGCTTGCTACTAGCGATGTTCCTGCATCAAAAACCTTCATCCCAACTCTTACACTTCCCTTGCAATGGATCATAAAAAATTCTAATGAAAACATCTTCATTCTTGACTCTAAGCAACTTAGTAAAGTCACTAAAGTTTGAGATATTCTTTAAAGTCAAACTCATATCATCTCCACTAAATTTTAGACCATTTCTTAAAAAATATTCATCCTTGGGAAAAGGATTCGGGAAATCATAAATATGTGAAAAGTTGAAATATGCATACCTTGAAACAATTGTATCATCATCTGAGTTCCTCATCAAATCCAATGGAGTCACTAGTACCTTCTTGATGCTTTAAAACCTTTAGACAGTGGAGTCACCATTAGCATTTTGTCATATGGATACAACTGATAATCGAGTTGGCAGGTGGATGATTTACAACCTCCTTGTGTATGAGTGTTTTCCACCATCAACATTGATATCTAATCTTTGTCATTTCTCCCAGGGAATATTCCACCTTCGCTCCCTGAAAATGATGCCAAAATGTTATCACTAAGTAAATTTCCTAGGATGAGGGGACAACTTACAAAGGTAACCACAAAACCACTTCAGAACTAAAACTGTCCTTTTCAATTCAAGGACAGATCTCTCTTGTCACTTGGTGTTGGCCCTTGACAAAGTTTTGAGGATTCTTGGTCATGTTTGACCTATTTTTGGGACTTCAACAGGCCGTCGAAGGCAGAGCACAAGATGAAGTAGAGATCGTGGGATCTCGACCCCTTTTTAGGGATTTTTGGGTTTTGGGCTTATGTAACAGGTATGGGAATGTCGGCCCATGGGTTTACCCATGTTTAGGCCTGATTTTGTAATGTATAAATAAGTAGCTAGGCGATGTAAGTAAGTGGTGCTAAGTGCTAGTGTTCGATCTATGTGATCGAAGGATTGTAAGTAGTGATGTAAGTAATGACTGTAAGTTCTTTGTACATATTGTGTGAGGCTTGCAAGGTTAAGTGCAAGTAACTATAAGAGATTGTGTAAACTCTTAGTGCTGTACCCTAGCTCGAAGAAGGAGGATTTGGCAGAGTGCGTGTAGATCTCCTGTATTCTGCGAAGTAGGATTTTGATGCTATGTGACTGTAAGAAGCTCGACCAGAGATAATAAATAAGAGAAGAGTTGGTCGACATAGCCCTAGGGTGGAGGTGAACCACGTACATGCTGTGTTGCTATGCTTTGTGTGTTGTATTGATGTGTTTATGTGTTTACTTGCTTAGTTCTTTGATATAGATAAATGAGAGATAGATTTGTTGATGCTTTGTGCTTAATAATGTGTAGACCTATGTAAACATTATTAGTGATTAAATATCTTAGATCTAGATGAATACTGTGATGCTCTGTAATTAGGGTTTATTTGCGAAGTAGATACTGGTTTAATAATGATGAACTATAACTGCTAAGTTCTCTGTTAAGGTGTTATAGTCATAGATCTGTGTCCCAGCTAAGGTTGCAGACATTGGAGTCCTACAACCACCCCTACCTCTACCTCGAGCTTCACAGGTGTTGCCAAAAGGGCTGGTAGTTAGGGTTTTGTTGGTGCGTTGTTGTAGCGTGGAACCCTGGGTCTACCCCTGTGCCAAAAAATGGTTTTGTTGCTGGGACATGAAACTATGATTGCTGGGAACTGAGGAAAAAGGAGCTTTGTGCGAAGATATGAATTGAAAAAGAGAAAAGCTCCATGCATAGAACTGTTTCCCTAGTACACAGTACTACTTGATCTATGAAGCTCTATGCTAAGAGGAAGGGTCAGATCTAAAGAAAAGAGGTCAGATCTGAAGAAAAGAGGTCAGATCTTAAGAAAAGAGGTAAGATCTGTAGGCTTTGTGCTATGTAGAAGTAAGATAAGTGGAAAATTTTGTTTCTAAAAGTATGGATCAAGGTATGTTTAATAAGATTTGTCCTAGCTTGAAAACTAGGGCACTGATAGATGAACGAAGATTTGATATGAGTAGATCTGATAAGAATAGTAAAAGATATGTTATACCTATGCATAGAAAAAATGTTTGGACTAAAAAATGGATGTAGGACCCTAGAAAGAATTTTTTGCAGGTTAGCTACTATGATCCTAGTGCGCAGTACATGAAAGGCTAGGGATCATTTAAAAGAAAATGAGGATTAACCCTTTGTTACAGTTGCAGAATACTGGGACATATGGCTAAGGAATGCTCTGGTAGAAGAACTATTTGTCTTTGTTGTAAAGCTATGGACCATGAAGTATTGGATTTCCCTAGAATGATTGATAAGTTTGAAAGAATGAAAATGAGACAAGACAAACATGAGAAAGGTCAAGCAACTGAGACTATGGCAGAACCTCAGAAAGAATCAGAGAAAGTATTGCTATAGATGAAAGAAACCCTGAATGACCACCGAAATATCAGCTTATCAGAGATATTCAAAGAAAAAGAGTGCATAGAAGAAAGAATAGGAGTCTTCGACATTGACTGCATTCTGGATGAAGAAACATAGGTGAATATCATTACATAAAGAACTTAGGAACTTTTAGGGAAGCCTGCTATGATTCCTTCATTGGGAGGAATAGGATTATTCAGAGGAAAACTGATAACCCTATGTGGAAATATCACTCAGACATCTATGAATTCTCATGGAACTTCAACAGAGGAAGATTTTGAGATTGTTAAATTTATTGAGAATAGTGCTCCATTTTCTATATTACTAGGAAAATTTTGGATTGACAGAGATCAGGACAGAAGGAAGGAAGAAGAAGTCTTAGAGAAGAAGAAGCAAGAATTAAAAGATTTCATGACTAGGAGGATTGCACACTTTATTAAAGAACAAGAAAACAGATCGATGTTATTTAACACTAGAGACTTGGATGTCGAAGTTGGAAGAACACAAGAAGACTCGCAGAAGACTGAAGTACCTACCCTAGATAAAGAAGAAGTATTACCCTTGAATCTTAGGAAATAATCTCAACAGTGCAAAGTTACTATGCCAAAAGAAGATAAGAATCAGAATGGAAAGACGAACATCGAGACGAAGCTCACTAGAAAGAAGGCTAGAAAACTAAGTAAGAAGAGAGCTAAGATAAAAAAGTTATAGAAGAATCTAGAGGGAACTTCGCAGAGGGAAAATTTTCAAAACTGGAACTTCGCCGGGATATCAAGACAACGCCACATGGCACTTCACCATGGCGAAGCAATATAGCCATTGGGAAAAATATAACCATTAGACTGACACCCCAAACGGGTAGAATGACATTTATGGTCAGAAAGTTCACCACCAGACCGTTGGGACCATGCTGTAATGGACAAAACAGAGTTAATGAAGGCTTCTCACCCGTTGCAAAAGACCCGTTGCCAAGTTATCTATTTATTCCATTGAGCCATGCACTGAGAATAATTTTTCCAACCGTTATTATCTGAGCTCGCATATTAGTTGATTTTTCACAGTGACCATCGTGCTATCACCATCAATCCCATTGCATTGAGCAGTTACTCTTCAAACCCGAGATATTCAATCAGGAGCATGTATGTTCGAAGAACTTAGCGTAGTCAAAGAATCTGTGAAGGAGGTACTCATCGACCTCATGAATGAAAGGGTAATGTCAGAAAGAGTAATTTTTGTAGGTGTACAAGAATCATCGATGAGAAGAGTGCAAGCCTCGCTGTTGACTGCTCACGGAGACGGACTATCCCGACCATCAGCGGAAAAGAGAACCAAGCAGAGAGATGACCTAGAAAATGTGAAGCTAATCCTGACCATATTGCCTGACTACATCCCACCTTTGGCCGGTGTGGTGATTCGTGATAGTGTGCCAGGGATTTCGAGTACACCATGGTTACCATGTACCTCCCGAAGGGGATACACGTAGTTTGAGCGCAGCAGGACAAGATTTCCACATTGAAGTTCAGTGACTTCAACCTAGGAGATTGCAAGAACCATAGTATGCTTGCCCTGTATAAATACTTGACCAGGACAAAGGGGAAGAACTCAAAGATAATCCCCTAGCTGTGGAATCTAAACCTTGCATAGTCCACCCTATTGAATGTAATGAAAATCCCCCACTTCGGAAGGCATGAGGAAGTTAATGCCTGTGTCAAGCTACTACTTTCATGTTACCATGGTGGCTACTTATGGATAGACCTCCGTATCACAGTCGATCCGATGTTGATCCATAGGATCATCAGATTAAGTATGGAAGGACCCAACCCACAAGAGTTCTATCTAGGAAAAGCCATAGATTGCGCACTCACACATAAGATCAAGGATACCTACGACAATGTTGAGAAGGGGACGTGAGGCTACAAGGTAGCTTCCATCCAGAGTGGTGCAATGTGCCTAGCATGCCAATTTATTTCAGGAAATCTAGTACAAAAAAATAGACCCATGCAGGTCACAGGCTTTGTCGTTGACCTCGCAGGGAAGTGCATGGAAGGACTACACATGAACTGGGTGAAGTACCTAGTTAATCAGTTGGAACTAGACTACCGTGAAGCACAGGATCAGGGCTACGAGTTTCACTTTAGTTATCTCCTAATCCTCATCAGATTTGTTGCTTGGGAGATGCTGGAAGGTGAGACCTTCCTGGATATTGAGCCATTCGATCTGCTTGCTACGAAGTTCACCAAGCTCTGATACTCGAGCGACATGGGAAAATAATGGCATTCGAATGTAGTCTTCCACACATATTATCTTTAGCTAAAGAGATCCATCGAAGATGAACCTCACATGATGCTGAACACCCTACAGAGGTTTCGATCCCTCATAAAGTTCTGCGTAGATCGACACTTCATCTATATTAATACGCGAGAAGATGAACATAAGGAGAAACTTCAGTCATACTACAAACTCATGGAAGAGGACCTTTAGGAGATCACTAAGGACTTGTCAGTAGACCTCCTTATCCCCGTTGAATCCACAGAGATGTCTGACTCTAAACTAGACATCCCAGAGGCCGCTCATAGAGAACATGACACACCCAGAACCAACAGAAGGAAGAAGACTGAAGAGGTCCAAGACTTAAGCAGCGTCTCATAAAAGACTGCTTTAGTATCACCTAATCGAGGGGGTGATGATGAAGTGGAATATATAAATGGCAAAGAAGATGAATAGAAGCAAGGAAAAGTAACACCGCCTAGCGATGAGGCTGATCCCCTGAAGAAGAGGAAGGTTTCTCCCCTGAAACCTTCTTCCTGGAAGAAATCCAAATCCACCTTGACCAAGATGTAGACTATACTCACTACCGATGATTTTGACTTCATCATAGTAGCTGTAAATGATGACTTGTAGGAAATATTGGAGAAATAAGAAGCTAAGAAGGAGGAAATGTATGATAGAAACAAGGTCGAACTCCGAGGAGTACAGTAGGCCCTTTAGTCCAATCGTGTAGTCTCCATTGCACCCCTGCCATCGAGAGAACCAGAGTTGGGAGATGAGCCAGCCCAACTTTTCCGACTAGCAGATGTGACCGAAGCTTTCTTTCGTCGAGCACAATAAGAAACAAAACAATCCACTTAGGCCTTGAAGCAAGTGCAAGGAATACTCATAGAACAACGCAGAGTTGCAGAGCAGGAGAAGGTTTCTCTCCAGGAAAAGTTTAAAGAGGAGAAAACATAGATGCAACAAGAAAAAGAACAGTTGCTTGCCGAGAAAATCGAAGTGAAAGAAGCAGTCAACATAACACTCCACTTCATGACAAGATTAGAGATAAAGGAAGAAGACTGAGTCACACATCAAGTAGAGTATCTCATGAAAGGTATCCAACAACTACAACAATGAATAACAAACTTAGAGCTTCACACAGTACCTAACACTCTGCAGGATGTGAGGGATCAAAGAGAAGCAACTGTCGAGAGAACAATTGAGAGAGTAAAGGCCCTTTCCATGGAATGCAAGCAACTAAGTGATTGCAGTGCCCAGACTTATGAGTGACTCATTGAGAATCCAAAACTGAAGGCACTAGAGTCACAACTCCAGGAGGTGAAGTAGCAAGCAGAGACAATACAGGTGTAGTTGAATCCCTTATCAGCTGTGGAAATAATGAAGTGATCTGAAGAGAAGAGAACCACCCAGAAACAGGTCCACACCATTCAGAATACAGTCATGGAAGTGACTTAGAGGCTCCAACCTGTACAGGATGAGGCTTGCCAATTGTTCACAGAGATCGAAGGCTGAGGAGAATAACTGGGGAAAGTCGTCACTGCAACTGAACAATGCCTAGAGGGACCTGTCAATGAAGAATTCATCCAAGAGTTCATTGAACATGAGGTTGTGGCACAACAAAAAGTCGAAGCATATCGAGCCAAGCTCAAGGATTTTGAAGCAGAACTACCCATATCAGAGTGACTCGGGATGAGTCACATGTGATTTTTGGGGGCATGTTGGCCCTTGACCAAGTTTTGAGGATTCTTGGTCATGTTTGACCTATTTTTGGGACTTCGACATGTTGTTGAAGATATAGTGCAATATGAAGCAAAGATCATGGGATCTCACCCCCTTTTTAGGTCTTTTTGAGTTTTGGGATTATGTAACGGGTATGGGAATGTCGGCCCATGGGCTTACCCATGTTTAGGCCTGATTTTATAATGTATAAATAAGTATCTAGGCAATGTAAGTAAGTGGTGATAAATGCTAGTGTTTGATCTATGTGATCAAAGGATTGTAAGTAGTGATGCAAGTAATGACTGTAAGTTCTTTGTGCATACTGTGTCAGGCTTGCAAGGTTAAGTGCAAGTAACTGTAAGAGACTGTGTAAAGGCTTAGTGCTGTACCCTAGCTTGAAGGAGGAGGATTTTGCGGAGTGCGCGCAATCCACAAGATCGCCACATTGAAGCTCAATGAATTCAACCTAGGAGATCGCAAGAACCATAGTATGCTTGCCCCGTATAAATACTTGACCAGGATGAAGGTGAAGAACTCAAAGATAATCCCCCATCCGTGGAATCTAAACCTCACGCAATCCACCCTATTGAATGTAATGAAAATCCCACACTTTGGAAGGCACCAGGAAGTTAACGCCTGTGTCAAGCTACTACTTTCATGTTACCATGACGGTTACTTATGGATAGACCGCCGTATCATAGTCGATCCGATGTTGATCCATAGGATCACCGATCTAAGTATGCAAGGCTCTGACCCATGGGAGTTATATCCAGGAAAAGCCACAGATCACGCACTCGCACAAAAGATCAAGGATACCTATGACAATGTTGAGAAGGGGACATGATCTTACAAGGTAGCTTCCATCCAGAGTGGCATAGTGTGCCTAGCATGCCAATTAATTTCAGGAAATCTAGTACTAAAAAACAGACCCACCCAGGTCACAGGCTTTCTCATTGACCTTGCAGGGAAGTGCATGGAAGGCCTACAGATGAACTGGGCAAAGTACCTAGTTAATCAGTTGGAAATAGACTGTCGCGAAACACATGATCAGGGATATGAGTTTCACTTTAGTTGGCTCCTGATCCTCATCGCGTTTGTTTCTTGGGAGATGCCAGAAGGTGCGACCTTCCGAGATATTGATCCATTCAAGATGATTGCTATGAAGTTCACCACACTCCGGTACTCGAGCGACATGGGAAAATAGTGGCAGTCGAACACAGTCTTCCACACATATTATCTCCAGTTGAAGAGAGCCATCGAAGCTGAACCTTGCATGACACCGAACACCCTATAGAGGTTTCGATCCCTCATGAAGTTCTGTGCAAATTGACACTTCATCTATATTACTGCGTGAGAATATGAACATAAGGAGTAGCTTCAATCGTACTACAAACTCTCAGAAGAGGACCTTGAGGAGATCACTAAGGACTGGTCAGTAGACCTCCTTATCCCCACTGACCCTGCAGAGATGTCTGAACCTGAACTAGACATCCCGGAGGCCACTCATAGAGAACATGTCACACCCAAAACCAACAGAAGGAAGAATACTGAAGAGGTCCAAGATATAAGTAGTGCCTCAGAAAATACTGCTTCAGTATCACCTGACTAAGGGGGTGATGATGACGTAGAAGATATAAATGGCAAAAAAGATGAACAGAAGCAAGGAAAAGTAACACCACCTAGAGATGAGGCTGATCCCCTAAATAAGAGGAAGGTTTCTCCCTCGAAACATTCTTCCCAAAAGAAATTTAGAGACACCTTGACCAAGATGTAGACTGTACTCACTACCGATGATTTTGACTTCATCATAGTAGCTATAAATGACGCCTCACAAGAAATATTGGAGAAACAAGAATCTAAGCAGGAGGAAATGTATGACAGAATCAAGGTTGAACTCCAAGGAGTACAATAGGCCCTTTAGTCTAGTCGCGCTGTCTCCATTGCACCCCTACCATCGGGAGAACCAGAGTTGGGATATGAGCCAGCCCAACTCTGCCGACTAGCAAATGCGACCGAAGCTCACCTTCGTCGAGCACAAGAAGAAACAAAACACACCACTTAGGCCTTGAAGCAAGTGAAAGGAGTACTCGTAGAATAATGCAGAGTTGCAGAGCAGGAGAAGGTTTCTCTCCAAGCAAAGTTTTAAGAGGAGAAAACACAAATGCAACAAGAAAAAGAACAATTTCTTACTGAGCAACTCGAAGTGAAATAAGAAGTCAACATAACACTCCAATCTGTGACAGGCTTAGAGATAAAGGAAGAAGACTGAGTCACACATCAAGTAGAGCATCTTGAGGAAGCTATCCAGTAGCTACAACAACAAATAATAGACTTAGATCTCTGCACAATACCCGATACTCTGCAGGATGTGAGGGATCAAAGAGAAGCAACTGCCAGGAGCGCAGTTGAGAGAATAAAGGCCCTTGCCATGGAATGTAAGAAACTAAGTGATTTTAGTGGCCAAAATTATGAGTGACTCATTGAGAATCCATAATTGAAGGCACTAGAGTCATAGCTCCAGGAGGAAAAGTAGCAAGCAGAGATAATACATGCACAGTTGAAGCCCCTGTCAACTATGGAAATAATTAAGCGATCCCAAGAGCAATGCACCTCCCAACAACATTTCCACACCATTCAGAGTAGAGTCATGGAAGTGACTTAGAGGCTAAAACCTATATAGGATGAGGCTTGCCAACTGCTCGCAAAGATTGAAGGCTGAGGAGAAAAACTAAAGAAATTCATCACTGCAGCTGAATAACGCCTAGAGGGGCCTGCCAATGAAGCATTCATCCAAGAGTTCGCTAAACAGGAGGTTGTGTCACAACAACAAGTCGAAGCATCTTGAGACAATCTTGATTTGTTTGAAGCAGAACTACCCAGATCAGAGTGACTCGGGATGAGTCACAGGTGAGTTTTGGGGGCCTAGTGGCCCTTGACCAAGTTTTGAGGATTCTTGGTCATGTTTGACCTATTTTTGGGACTTCGATAGGTTGTCTAAGGCAGAGTGAAAGATGGAGCAGAGATCACAGGATCTTGGCCCCTTTTTAGGGATTTTTGGGTTTTGGTCTTATGTAATAGGTATGGGAATGTCGGCCCATGGGTTTATCCATGTTTAGGCCCGATTTTGTAATGTATAAATAAGTAGCTAGGCGATGTAAGTAAGTGGTTCTAAGTGCTAGTGTTTGATCTATGTGATCGAAGGATTGTAAGTAGTGATGCAAGTAATTACTGTAAGTGCTTTGTGCATACTTTGTGAGGCTTGCAAGGTTAAGTGCAAGTAACTGTAAGAGACTGTGTAAAGGCTTAGTGCTGTACCCTAGCTTGAAGAAGGAGGATTTGGCGGAGTGCACGTAGATATCCTATCTACTGAAGAGTAGGAGTTTGATGCTATGTTCCCATAAGAAGCTTGACCAAAGATAATAAAGAAGAGAAGAGTTGGTGGACATAACCCAGGGTGGGGGTGAACCACATACATGTTGTGTTGCTATGCTTTGTGTGATGTATTGATGTGTTTACTTTCTTAGTTCTTTGATGTAGATAAATGATAGATAGATTTGTTGATGCTTTGTGCTTAATAATGTGTATGGATGTTATATCTGACCTATGTAAATATGCTTAGTTCTTAAATATCTTAGATCTGGATGAATACTGTGATGCTTTGTAATTAGAGTTTATTTGCGAAGTAGATATTGGTTTAATACTGATGAACTATAACTTATAAGTGCTTTGTTAAGGTGTTACAGTCACAGATCTGTGTCCCAGCTAAGGTTGCATACATTGGAGTCCTGCAACCACCCTTGCCTCTACCTCGAGTGAGACTTCATCTGCTTCGCAGGTGTTACTGAAAGGGCCGGTAGTTAGTATTTTGTTGGTGCGCTGTTGTAGCATTGAACCTTGGGTCTGCTCCTGTGCCAAAACTTGGTCTCTTGGAAGATGAATCTTCTAAGAAGGTTTAAGGGATAGGTTTTTATTTGATGAAAATATTTATGGGGTTTGCTGGCAAGAAGAAAATGAACCTATTGGGAAATGGAGTCAACTCTGAAAACAATTGAAACAATGTATGGTAGGTAGAGCTTTCAAGGAAGCAAAGGAAAGGTAGGTGATGAAATTTTAGTATTTTAATTTGTTGTGATAAGATGGAAGAAAAAAGAAACATATAACATCAATCAAAGAACCATAAGAGATAAATTTGAATGAGTTAAGAAAGAAAAAACAAAATTCAAAATTGCTTGAATCTATAGCACCATTAAGATGAATTTCAGACCCTTTAACATCCAATTTTAAATATATGAAAGGTTGCAGATGAAGGGAAAGAAAAGTAGAAAAACATACATGAAAGGAAACACATACTTTAGGTCATCACCACATGAATATTTGGTATGAAAAAACTCTGGACATCTCCACTTGTATTCATTCAAATTCACAAATTGTTACAATGATCAATACAATTTGTCCTTTGTTATTCTGCCAACTCGCCCCTTTTTTACATAAAAATGATCATATATATATAGGTATATTGCCACACTAGGATACTATGATTCAAACTACTGCTATCTATAATAATGGATCTGGTTACATCAAAAGAGAATAACTCCTAAACAACATACTAAAAATAGTAAATTCGATTTTGACCATCTTTAATGTAAAACAAAAAATCTTTTACAACATAGATTTTGAGTATAATTCGAGTTTGATGTTGTGGTGAGTCATCATCTACATCTAGAAACCAACTTGAGAGGATTTTGTGCGATGTTGGGTACATCTGCCACCTTTGCGTAGCAAACTAAAGCCAATGTTGTGCAAATGGTACCTACAACGTTTGCCTAGAGAACTTGCGTAGCAGAAGGATTTTTCTTGAAAACTGTGCATCTTCTAGTAGAAGAAACTTACTGGAGACCTGTACTTACTTCAGAAAATACATACCAATTACCTCATGCTTACCTTTCAATCCTTGTGCACTTATAGTACTTGCGTAGTGTGAGCCCGTTACGCAAGTGTTGTATATGACAATTCTTAAACAAAACTACAAATGTGGCTTAGATGGCGGTTTTAGCTTGTCATCCTTCTCTGAATCAGAGGTAAAAAGAGTGTAAATTTATTTTTACAACAAATATTGAACTTGAAAACATCCTCACTCCTCTTTATCATCATTGAACTTTCACTTTCTCACAGTAAACAAAATTTCCACAAAATACTCAAAACCTGCAATGACCCCTTTTCCAAAAATACAAAATTGTGAGGATGCTTCATTTATATTTGTTCTATCTCAGCAAGAAGGTCCAGCTTACCTTTTTCCCCCTCATCAATTTTCACTTGTAACCTCAAATACCTATTTGTATTTCTTAGTGATAAATTCTTCTCCTTTAAATTATGTACTTGCCTGGATAAGATTGCACTTCTCTTCAATTTTAGTTTTGCCTTTGAGAGTGTTGCACAGGCATTTGTGATAGTTGGTCCACATTCCTGAAAATGTCTCTGAAACCCTAGTTCTGGAAACCTGTTCTCCTCCCTGAGCTGGATGATAAGATCTCAATCTTCCCTTAACTATTTATTTAGCCACTTTATAGTTTTTTCTCCTTATGCAGGTGAAGTGTGAGGTTTCTCAATTGCTGCAAGCTGGCCCTATACATATGAACTCTTCTTCCTGGCTAATGATATTTTCAGAGGACCTATAGGTTTGGTAAAAATTGTAGTCATAGGGTTTTGTATGACTTCCTTCCCCTTTGACATTTCATTCTTTGAATCTTTTTTTACTACTGGTGTTTGAACCTCAGAAAACTTCTCAGCTAGTTTCCTTTTCAGTTCTATGCTCTCTTGGTAAAACTGGGCTATATCATGATGAGACTCTCTGAGTTGTTTTTGCATCTCTCTAATCTCTATGTCTCTTTATCCTGATTTCACTTGGTCTTCATCCATCTCCTGAGCTGTAGTTTAAACAAAATCTATCTGTAATGTAGGTGTAGGAAACCTTCTAGCAACTGACCTTATGGTTGGTATGATGGGTTTATGTTTCTATTTTTCCTCATCAGTGAACTGTAGCCTACTACCCTTCTTCACAATTGGATGACTTGGTGAAGGGCCTTCAATCTCCTTTTCTTTTCCACCTAAGCTATTAGAGACCAATATTACTGTAGATAAGGGGGTATCTCCTTTGGGGTCTAGGGGGATATTTGTTGACACTAAGAAGGAGTCCCAATCCCTGTTCAACTTTCTAATATATTCAACCACTAGCAGTTTTACCAAGGAAAATGAAACAAACTAATATTTAGTTGGTTATCCCTAGCCTGGAATTTATCTTCGATTTTACCTAAACTCCTATACAGGTAAAAAGGTAAGTTCAAGGGACTTTTCCTGTGAAATGCATGAGGAGTCTTACATGATACTGGTAAACCCTATCAAATCTACCCTCACAAGTGAAATATATTTGAATTACCCTTAAGAATTCTCATAAGGCTCCAATATATACTCCCTAGGGATAGTGGCACCAAACTTCTACTTTCTATACTTGCGCTTGAGGAAATCAGTGTAAAACACATGATCAAGGGGCATACCTTTAAACCATTTTTCTCCTTGTGTTGTAATCTTTGTTGTAGCAATTATTGTCTCCTCTGATACTGGGAAAATGACCTCAACAATTTTTGTCTGGAGAGCATTAAAATTCAAGGAAAATTCCTTTGTCAACAGCATGTTATACTCTTGGATTTTCTCACAAAACCTCATGCACCTGACCTGCTTAGAAGACACTCTAAATGTAGGGTCTGAATTCACCAGACTCAGAATTTGTGGCTCATACCTCAACACGTTGGCTCCTCTGTACTTATTTTTCTCTTGATATGTCATAGATTTGTTTTCTTTGCAAGATAAACCTGACACTGATAAGGGAAGAGGGGTCCAAAAACTCAGATAGACAACTTACACAACAAAACAACAGGTCTAGGGTTTTCTCTATTTAACATTAGAAGCTTTCACTATATGAGAGGCATGATTTTTGAGAAGGCATGCTAGCATGGAAAAAATGGGCCTTACTATTTTTTACACAACAAAACAAAGGAAAAGAGGATGCGTAGCGGGAGTAACTGCAACATAGTTTGCATAGAGATAAGATTATGTACAGATCTTACATAGTGAGAGAGCCTGCATAGAATTTGTGTAGCGAGGAGACTGGTTTACATAGAAGAGGTTTATTCGAAGCTTTCTCTAGAGGAAATGGCTGATCATAGGTCGAGGATGCATGAAAACAAACAAAATGTGGAAAATATACATGCATGAGTTGGTAGGAGGAGTTTTTAAAGGAAAAAGTACCTGTTTTGGATGATAAGACTTTTCAAACTTTTTCAAGTAACTTCCCCAACATGTTTGCATGGCGCACACATGTTTTTTGCAGTCAAGGTACAACTAACATGAATCGTGATTATGACCTCCTTGCTGACTTCATCATATGTGATGATGATCATTGATTCCCTTTGAAAAGATCTTCCCTCCTAGATTTACAACTCAACTTTGACATATCACTTCCCAGCTTATGAAATTATTTCAAACTGAAACACCAAAAAACTTTACAAACCTTCTCATGTGATAGACTCCTATACACCTTTAATAACTCTTTTCTTTCATGATGTGTAATGACGTGTCATGAAATTCACAAAAAACCATTTAACTTAGAATTATAACTTGACTCTCTTTTGACATGCATCTTATCTTTTATTTGATCAATGACCCAAGGACTTTGAATCATCTCATGAGACAAAAAACATACATACACTGTGAATCAATTAGGAATTCCTTGGTTTTCCTAAGACCAAGGCATGACATTGTAAACTCTGAAAAAACTTCCAACTTTACCTTAAAAATAAAGATGCTAACAGATTCCATGGTCTAAACATTCCCTTATAATACTTCATTCTTCATTGTTCTTCTGACCAAGTCCCTTCCAATCTATTCTTTTGGGTTTTGTCTCACCAACATAACCATTTTTTGGATGTTAAGGATGACCCGAGTTCTAATTTAGGTTTCCAAAACAACCCTGCAAACCATCATCCCGTCTAGAGACTAGAAGGAAACACTGCGCACAGAGTGCAAAATGTAGTCTCACCTGAGATGGCTTATGGGTGATTGTAGGACCCAAATGTCTGCAATCGTGGAAGGGAGGCTATTATGGGGATGCTAGAAATTATTTCTGCCTCAACATACATCAAATATATTATTCTAATGCATTATTATATCTAGATCTACCATTCTGTAGTCATTTGCATTCATTTAGATTCATTTTGTAGTAAATATCCTAGATAATCTAGTGCACGTTGCATTTTACTTCATTCATTATAAAAAATTGAAAGAAATAAGAAAAATGTTCCACAAAAGAAACAAAGTTTTACTGTGGTTCACCCCTTCCTGAGGTTATGTCCAGAAATATCTTGCTTCTTTGCTCTTTTATTATTCTTCATCAAAGTTTGGCATTGCACACATTACATAAGAGGTGGTGAGGCTGATAAGATCGCACCAAGCTCCACAACTTGCGACCTTACCCTTGATTACTATGCATCTCTCTGAAAAATCCTCTACCGATCATATCTCCTCAGATCATGCTCTAACAACAATAATAAAAACAACATTCATTCACTAAAAAGTCCCCTCACCTCTATCTCACTATCCTCTATTTATATTACAAAAATGGGTTAGTACCCATTACATCAATGACCAAAACCCTAACCCACTAACCCTAAGTGGATTAGGTTTTTCCACCTTCTATATCTCTGAGCATGAATGGTCCAAAATACAATTGTTTTCTTCGTCCATCCACATCCTTCTTCCTTTGAATTTCCTCATTTCTTGCACCGATTTTCCCTATTTTCCGACGCTGCTTTTCCCTGTTTTCCAACATGTGCTCCTTTTCTGGTCCAATTTCTAACTGTCTTCATCAATTATAGTGATTTTCCCTAAAATGGCCTGCACCAACAACATATATGACATAGGTTCAACCTCATTCATTCATGAAATTATACCTTTAAGATACTTTAAAGGTGTCATTTACAGATGGTAGATATTACCTTTTCATGGGTGTCCTAGTTAGTATCTCACTGGCATTTTTGACACCCATGTTGTAGTTTTTTCTATAGGATCAGAATCCATGTTTAGTCCCTCCATGTTGTTGGCACTTGACCAAGTTTTTGGAGATTCTTGGTCATGTTGACCTATTTTGGACTTCAACAACCTGTCAAAGGAGGAGCGCAAGACAAAGTGGAGATCACGAAATCTCGACCCCTTTTTGGGTCCTTGGGTTTTTGGGATAATGTAACAGGATTGGGATGTCAGCCCGTGGGTTTTACCCATGCTTAGGCCTATTTTCTAATATATATATATATATATATATATATATATATATATAGAAGGATAGGCAATGTATAAAAAGACCGGTGTGCTAGGTGATAAAGGAATGGCTAAGTGCTAGATCTATGTGAGGCTTTGTGCTTGTAACAGACGGTGGAAGGATTTGTGTTGTAACAAAAGGAAGAAGCATCTAGTGAGCTGCACAGATCTTCTTTCCTATGCGAAGGAGGGTTTTGAGGCTTTGTTCTTGTAATCGATTGACTGAAGACAATAAAGAAGAAGAGTTGGTGGATGTAGCCGTAGGATGGGGGTGAACCACATAAATACTGTGTTATGAAGCTTTGTGCCTTGTCTTGATGTGTTTATATGATATTTGCTAAGTGATTTAATATGTTTAGATAGATCTACTTATGTTTTGTGCTTATGATATGTGAGAATGTCGGATCTGATCTATATGGCTATGCTTAGTGCTTGATCTACTCGATTGATCTATTTACTTATGCTAAGTGCTTGAATACATGAGATCATTATGAATGCTGCGAAGTTCTGTTTTACTAGCGAAGTGGTTATTGATTGCATATTGTGGAACTGACGGTGCTAAGTTCTTTATTAAGTATTTTAATTATAGATTTGTGTCCCAGCTAAGGTTGCAGACACCCGAGTCTTGCAACCACCCCTGCCTCTACCTCAGGTGACACTTCATCTACTTCACAGGTGTTGCCAAAAGGGCCAATATTTAGAGTTTTGTTGGTGCACTGTTGTAGCGTTGAACCCTGGGTTTGCCCCTGTGTCGACAAATGGTTCCGTTGCCGAGACTTGAAACTGTGATTGCTGGGAACTACACTAAAGAAAAGAGAAGTTTTGTATGTAGATCTTCTACTGAAGTGTGCAGTATCGGACATGAAACTATGATTGTTGGGAAATGAGGAAGAAGAAGCTTTGTGTAAAGATTCATCTCAAAGTTGTGAAAGCTCTGTGCATAGATCTGTTTCCCTAGTGCACAACATTTTACTTGACCTATAAAGATTTTTACCAAGAAAAGAGGTCAGATCTGAAGAAAAGAGGTAAGATTTGGAAGCTTTGTACCCTGATAAGGTGGAAGCAAGGATAAAAGAGGTAAGATCTCTAAGCTCTGTGCTCTAATAAAGGTAAGAATAGTAGAAAATTTATAGATCTGAAAGCTTTGTGTTTTGTAAAAGTAAGATAAGTGAATTTTTTTGTTTCTAAAGTATGGATCTAAGTATGTTTAATAGATTCTTTCCTAGCTTGAAAACTAGGGCACTAATAGATGAAAGAATATTAGACTTGAGTAGATATGATAAGAATAGTGATAGAGATGTTATACCTATGGATAGAAAGAATGTTTGGACTAATGAATGGATGCAGGCTCCTAGAAATAATTTGTTGTAGGTTAAATCCCATGATCCTAGTGCACAATACAGAAGAGGCTGGGGATCATTTAAGAGGAAGAGAGGATTAACCCTTTGTTATAGTTGCAAAATACTAGGACATATGGCTAAGGAATGCCCTGGTGGAAGACCTAGTTGCTTATGTTGTAAGGCTATGGACCATGAAATGTTAAATTGCTCTAGAATGATTGCTAAAGTTTAAAAAATGAATCTGAATCAAGAAAAACCTAAGGCAGATCCAAAAGATATGTCAGAACCGCAACAAGAATCAGAGAAAGCATTGCTACAGATAAAGGAAACCCTGAATGACCACCGACATGTCAGCTTATCAGAGATCTTCAAAGCAAAAGAATGCATCGAAGTAAGAATAATTGACTTTGACATTGACTGTGTTCTAGATGAAGAAACACAGATGAATATCATGACAAAGAGAACTTGGGAAGCTATAGGAAGGCCTGCTATGATCCCTTCATTAGGAGGAATAGGTTTATTCATAGGAAAACTGGTAAACCTATGTGGAAAGCTCACTCAGATACCTATGAATTCCCATGGAACTTCGACAGAAGAAGACTTTAAGATTATTAAATTTATTGAGGACAACACCCCATTTCCCATGTTACTAGGGAAACCTTGGATTGAAAGAGATCAAGCCAGATGAAAAGAAGAAAAAGAAGTTTTGGAGCAGAAGAAACAAGAGTTAAAAGATTGCATGACTAGAAGGATCGCACAGTTGATTGAAGAAAAAGACAACACATCAAAGCTATTTAACACTAGAAGCCTGGATGCCGAAGCTGTAAGAGAATTAGAGGACTCACAGAAGACTAAAGTACCTGTCTCAGATAAATAAGAGGTGTTACCCCTGAATCTTAGAAAAGAATCTCAACAACCCGAAGTGACTATGTCCAAAGAAGATAAGAATCATAATGGGAAAAGAAATACCGAGATGAAGCTCACTGGAAAGAAGGATAGAAAGATAAGTAAGAAGAAGGCTAAGAATGAAAAGTTACAGAAGGTTCCAGAGGGATCTTCGTAGAAAGAAAAATTGTAGAAATGGAGCTTCGCCGGGATATCAGAGAAGTGACACATGGCACTTTGCCATGGTGAAGCAATATATCCATTGGGAATGATATATCCATTTGACTACCGCTCTGAACCGGTTGGAAATCATTTACAGCTCGACACCAGACCATTGGACCATGCCATAATGGATAGATTAAGAGTTAATGAGGTTTCATACCTATTACAAGCGAACCATTGCCCAGTTTCATACTTATCTCGTCGCACCATGCACCGAGAACACTTTTGCTAACTGAGAGTTTTGAGCCCGCAGACTAAGCCAAGTTTATACAGTGACCACCGTGCTTACTCTCTATCTTATTTACTGTGTCCAAGTTATTATTCGAACCTGTGATTGTTCACCCCGAGTGTGTATGTCGGATGAATTGAGCAATGTAGAGAAAGCTGTTGAAGAATTTTTGATCGACTTGATGGCTGAGAGAGTCATGTCGATGTCTGAAGGTATCCAAGCTTCATCCACCAGGATAGTGCAAGCATCCCCATCCACTACTCGAGCTAGACCATCCCGACCGACCGATGAAAAATGAACCAAGCAAAAAGATGACCTCGCAAATGCTAAGATGATTCTCAACATATTTCCCACCTATCTACCACCTTTGAGTGGCACAATCAATCGAGACAGTGTGTCCAGAGACTTTGAGTACCCCTTGATCACTGCGTACCTCCCGAAAGGGATACGTGTAGTTCATGCCGACCAAGACAAGATTGTAGCGTTGAAGTTTAATGACTTCAACCTCGATGACATGAAGGTCTACAACATGCTCGCACCACATAAGTATCTGACCAGAAAAAAGGAAAGAATTAAAAGATAATTCCTTAGTCATAGACCATGAACCTTGTGCAATCCACACTGCTCAATGTCATGAAGATCCCGCACTTCAGAAGGCACCAAGAGGTGAATGCATGTGTCAAGATGCTACTGTCGTGTTACCATGGCAGATATTTGTGGTTAAACCCTTGCATAATAGTTGATCCGACGTTGATCAATCAGATCATGGGCTTGAGTATGCAAGGCCCTGACCCACAAGATTTATACCCCAGAAAGACAATGGATTGTGCTCTCACCCAGAGGATAAAGGACACTTACGGTGATGTCAAGAATGGCATGTGAGGCTACAAGGTAGCTTCTATCCAGAGTGGCACAGTGCACCTCACATGTCAACTGATTGCTGGGAAATTAGTATGAAAGAACTGACCCACCCAAGTAACTGGTTTTGTAGTCAACCTCGCCAAAGTGCGCAGAGGGCCTACAAATGAATTGGGCAAAGTACCTCATGAATCAGTTGGAAATGGAATGCAGGGAAGCACAAGATCAAGGATATGAGTTCCACTTTAGTTGGCTTCTCATCCTGATTGCTTTCATCGCATGGGAGATGTCAGAAGGTACGACCTTCCCGGACATTGAGCCCTTTGAACCCCTGGCAGTGAATTTCAGTACATTGTGGTACTCTAGCAACATGAACATGCAATCGTAGTAAAATTCCATATTCCATACATATTACAATTAGTTGAAGTTAGCTATCCAGTTCGAGTCTCGCATCACGCCAAATACTCTCCACAAGTTTCGACCTTTAATGAAATTCAGCATAGACCACCATTTCATTTATATCACAGTGTGAGTTGACGAGCACAAGAAACAACTTCAATATTACTACAAGTTGACAGAGGAGGTCTTGGAGGAGATCACCAAGGAATGGTCAACGAACCTCCTCATTCCAGCAGATCCTACGGAGATGTCCGACAGTGATAGTCCAGAAGTAGTGCATGACACACCCAGACCGAGAAAGACAAAGAAGACTAAAGAGGTTCACTATTTAGATAGTACCTCAGTCAAGACTGCTTCCATCTCAATGGAGCAAGGAGGTGATGGCGGAGAGATAGATGGAATAGAGGTTGAACAAAAGAAAAGTGAAGTTACACCGCTTAGAGATGAGGAGGACCCCTCAAAGAAAAGGAAGGTTTCCCCCCCGAAACCTTCCTCCCGGAAGAAATCCAAATCATCTATGACCAAAATGTGGACTACCCTCACCTTAGATGACTTCGACTTCATTGTCACAGCACTGAACGATGCTTCGCTGAAGATAGTAGAGAAGCAAGTAGCAAAACAAGAGGAGATGTATGATCGCATTGAAGCTGAACTTAGAGGGGTGCAACAAGCAGTACAGTCCAACCTCACAGTATCCACTACACCTCTGACAGTAGGAATACCAAAACTGGGAGATGAGGTAGCTCAACTCCACCGAATTGCCGATACAGTCGAAGCTTGCCTTCGACGAGCACAGGAAGAAACAACACAAGACACCTAGGCTTTAACACAAGTACAGGGAGTACTTGTCAAGCAATGCAGGACTACAAAATAGGAAAATCTTTCTCTCCAAGCAAAATGGGATGAAGAAAAAGCAGAACTACAACAAAGCAAGAACCAGTTGCTCGTAGAGAAAATTGAGGTAAAGGAAATGGTCAACAGAGCACTTCGCTCTGTGACAATAGTCGAAGTAAAGACTGAAGAGCAAGTTCCACAGCAGGTGGTGCAACTTGAATAAGTAATCCATAAGATACAACAACGCATCACCGAATTAGAGCTATGCACTGTACCCGAGACCCCGCAGGACATAAGGGACTAGCGAGAAGCAACTGCCTGCAGTGTAGTTGACAGGATAAAATCTCTTGCCCTGGAATACAAGCAACTAAGTAACCGTAGTGCTCATACATATGATAACCTCACTGAGAACTCAGAATTACAGGCACTGGAGTCACAGCTCCAGGAAGTGAAGTAGCGCATAGACACACTCTAGGCACAGCTGAAGGCCCTGTCAGCCGTAGAAAGAATGAAGTACTCTCAAGAGAAACACACCACCCAAAAAAATATCCATATGCTTCAAATCAAAGTGATGGAGGTCACTTAGCAGCTCTAACCAGTACAAGATAAGGCATTCCAATTGTTCACAGAGGTCGAGAGCCGAGGAGCAGATCTAAAATAGGTTGTCATCGTAGTAGAACAATGACTAGAAGGGCTAGTGAATGACACAGTGATCCAGGAGTTCACTGAGAAAGAGGCCATAGCACAATAGCAGGTCGAAGCAGCTCGAGCCAAGCTCGAGGCGTTCGAAGCATAACTAGGAAAACTAGAGTGACTCGGGACGAGTCACGGGTGAGTGTTGGGGGCATGTTGGTGCTTGACCAAGTTTTGGGATATTCTTGGTCATGTTGACCTATTTTGGACTTTGACAGCCTGTCGAAGGAGGAGCACAAGATGAAGCAGAGATCACGAAATCTTGGCCCCTTTTTGGGTTCTTTTTGGGATTTTGGGATAATGTAACGGGATTGGGATGTTGGCCTATGGGTTTTACCCATGCTTAGGCCTATTTTTTAATATATATATAGAAGGATAGGAAATGTAGAAAAAGGCTGGTGTGCTAGGTGCTAAAGGAATGGCTAAGTTTTAGATCTTTGTGAGGCTTTGTGCTTGTAACAGACGGTGGAAGGATTTGTACTGTAACGCAAGGAAGAAGGATTTAGCGAGCTGCACAAATCTTCTGTCCTATGTGAAGGAGGGTTTTGAGGATTTTTGCTTGTAACCGATTGACTTAAGACAATAAATAAGAAGAGTTGGTGGATGTAGCCCCAGGATGGGGGTGAACCATGTAAATACTATGTTATATTTCTTTGTGCCTTGTCTTGATGTGTTTATATGTTATTTGCTATGTGATTTAATATGATTAGATAGATATGCTTATGCTTAGTGCTTATGATATGTGAGAATGTCGGATCTGATCTATACGGATATGCTTAGTGCTTGATCTGCTCGATTGATCTATTTACTTATGCTAAGTTCTTGAATACATGAGATCATTGTGAATGCTGCGAAGCTCTGTTTTACCAACGAAGTGGTTATTGATTGCATATTGTGGAACTTACGGTGCTAAGTGCTTTATTAAGTATTGTAATTACATATCTGTGTCCTAGCTAAGGTTGCAAACACTTGAGTCTTGCAACCGCCCCTGCCTCCACCTCAGGTGAGACTTCATCTGCTTCGCAGGTGTTTCCAAAAGGGCTGGTAGTTAGGGTTTTATTGGTGCGTTGTTGTAGCGTTGAACCCTGGGTCTGCCCTTGTGCTAACACATGTCTTTGCATTGAAGCCTCATGACTTCCTCTAAATATCTTTTTGGCTAACTTACCCACGTGACTTCCAAAATTTTGTTGAGTTGTAATTGCATGACATATTAACCACTCACACTTCTAGTCCTAATGCCAACTTCAACGTGTCGTTGTTGAACCATTTTATTATGCATTCCTACTAGTTACTAGCCTTGTAATTTATTCCTTTGTGACTCAAAACCTTTATCCCTAGAGGATACATTCCCCTAAGTGTCCTTATCTTGCACATGCTTCCTTTAATTGAACATAGGTATGTTCCTTCCACTCTATAACTAGTTCACTTTCCCGCGACACATGTTTCCTCCATTGTAATATAGAATCATTTTATTCTTTTTCAGGTTTTAATAATATGAAACAGACAAAAAAAATAAAAAAAAATAAAAAGAAGGGGGGGAATCATCTATCTCATTGTTTGGAAATAGTCTTGTCTCCCTTGAACAAAGCACACTATTTGAGTCAATGCCTCAATATTTTTGGGCTTAGCATGGCTTTGAGAAACATTTTCTCATTATTGAGTAAAATTGCCTTCGGCTAGTTATTCTTCCAATCATATAGAGCATATATCGATACCTCCTGTATCACAGATGTATCCCAGATTGTAATCCATGCTGCCTAAGTCACATATTGTGTTAGCACTGAAAGTCACACTTTGACTGCTAAAGTGTAAGCTCAACACCCATCATAATGTAAAACATAATTTTGTTTTGAATAGGTGGATCAACAAGATGGAGAAAGAAAGGGTGAGGGAAACAAACTGTAGATCAGTAGGCTACACCAATGGGCAATGGAGTCGCAAACATCCTACTCAGTGAAGGCACAAAAGATGCTCAACATAAAACAATATTATATGCTAATAAGTGGAAGAATGAAGAGGGAAAGAATAAGGTAGAATGTTCACTAAACAAATATCCTCTCAATTTAATGAATCAACAAATACTTGAATATAAACAATGACTGATGGGAAAAATACAATAGATCCTCTTCTGCTTAGGGATCCATAAATCATTGACAACCTTTGATCCTCAAATCTGCAATTTATTCAAATAAGAGGAAATATAAAAAGAAGAGTTACAATCTGAAATTACAACTCTCATGAGTCTCCAATAGCATTAATGCTTACAATCCTAAAATGCCCACATGCTTACAAATGAACATACACAGAAAATTGCCTACTCCTACTCTCTGTAGCCTCTCTTGGCTCATGAATCCTCTTCTCCAATAGATCTCTCCTTCCTTAAATGGAAAATAGCGTCCAAATAACCTTAGGGGGTCAAATACCATCTCCTCCATTGGATTCTAAGCCTAGGAGATAGGTGGCAACAATCAAAGAGACAAAAATCCAACAAACTACTGATTTTTAGGAATTTGTTGGAAGTCATTAATAAATTGTTTCCACCTCATGCATGAGGCCTTTGTTGGAGATAAATATTAGGTGAAGGTGTCCCTTAGCATATAAATGATCCTTGAGAATCCATTCTAACTCTCCTTGACATGTGGCAACCTCCCAACAAGGAAAATATCAAAACCGTGAACGCTACAGGAAATTAGGCAGCGCCGTTGTGCAGAGTAGGTAGCGCCCCTTCTATGAATGATATCTCTCAAACCATAACACATTTTGAAAAATGGAGAGATTTTTTTGTTATTTGGAATGTTATGAACAAAAACCTCCTCCATTTTTCAAAAATACCTTTTCAATTGTTCACAATCAAAGTTTTAAGTTAATGACTCATAACTGGTAAAATAACTCTGCACAATTCATTTTCTGCAAGAATATTATGCAATGCTTGTAGGTAGCGCCCGACTGTGTTTCTGAATGTAATTCGGTAGCATAAATCCGTGGGTGATTTGATGATTAAACTTGGATATTGGGAATAACTCAATATAATTTCAATTTTCCCCAAAATAAATAAAAATCCCATAACAATTGTATTCATTTGCCAAAATGAATAATGAAATGCAGATTCTGTTTTCTGTGAAATATTAGGTAGTGCCTGTAGGTAGCGCTACTTATGAAACATTGAGGCATAAACTAGTCTTGTGCTAACATATTGTGTCATGATTTTGTTCAAGGGAATTTTCATCCAGAGTATACCATTCTACAAAAATACTTTACTTTCTGAGTCGGCCTTCCTGTGTCAGTAACGTATGTCTAAGTTTCACAAGTATCTTTGAACTTCACTCGTGCTAGTATAGAAGGTCCCCATTGAATTCTTGTTGGTGGGTCCACTCTTATCAACTACGACACATTACAATGAGAGTATGACCTATAGTTTCACCCTAGTCCTATTTCCATCATTGATAGTTGACCATGTGCTCAACTAATGAAAAACCATCATTGGTCGTTGACTGAGTGGTTTTCCTTGTGTTTGACGTTAACAACAATCATCACACATAGGGATTCATGCGCTACCTTGGTTTCCATTTGACCCCATTGGTGGATTCCTCATCTTTGTCAGTATTCTTCATCATTTGATACTATTTAGGGAGACTCTATCATGCACTATTCCATATGGTGCATGCCAAAGTCATATCTTGGTTTGGTCCTTACAATATTTTCATTCGATACCTTCCAAATATTTTTCTTTCTACTACTCCTCATGTTGGATGATGGGGGATGCATTAATGCCCTCCTTCTATCATATCTCTTCCTATCATATTTAGCACATCTTGATATGGGACAGGGATATAGAGTCATTTTTATTACCTTTGGTATTAGAGTAATTAGTGATAGGTTCCATCTCTATTGACTGTGGGAATACATCAATGTCCCTTGATCATTAAATTCTATCAGGTGTTCGACATCAACTCATTTATTCACACTTATTAGATTGTACTAGATACCTTGACACCCATTATCATCATCAGTGGGTTGTCTCGCATTTGTTAACGATATACATTAATGACCCATAATCAAATGGTGTCTCACTATGTTCGACTTCAACACATATATTAACATGGTGTATACTCGTACCACAACGAGTCATTTTGAAGACTTTGGGTGAAGTAGGAGCATCACATTTTTTATGCTCCTACCTGACCTATATTGATTGCACCACCCTTAGTGAAATTGGTACTTGTAGAGGATCAATTTGTTCAATTCATTGGTTCCATATATCCTCTTATTCTATATTGAGACATAGCTCCATTGTGTATCCATTCGTGTCTATTCTCATATTTTGCATGGATCCATTTTGTATTTTCTCATGGCCATGATTGCTACTGCTATACATATCACATGGATCCACTGTGTAAGGTAGCTAGAGAGGTAGTGGGGGGGCCTAGAGGGCCCATAGTGATAATAGTGGAGGTCATTCAATGTAAGGTGAACTAGGTCCACTATATTATTAAATAAGACCCACTAT
>JZKD02S1836905.1:445502-470797 GCA_000966675.3 Picea glauca
TCGGCTTTAGGCCATTAGTTGTAATTATACCTCCTAGTCTCCTATATATACCAAGGAGACATTTTCATTTTGAATCATCTTGTACTTGAACATTTAAATGGGGTAAAATGAGGTTTCCCCCTCAAAGAGGCTTATTATCTGAAATTATCTCTTTTTCAAGGCGTTGAGTACTTTTCCTGAGGTTTTTCTATGCTATATTGATGTTTGGTTCTTAACACATTTCAAACTCATTTTGCATGTCTTTGGAAAACGTCTTACTCATCCTATCATCACCACTTCAAAAGATAATGTCATCCAAATATACTTCAATGATAAGTATGTTTTCCGATCCACTTTTATGTAGATATTGCTATGTGCATTTCCCTTTTTGAATCCTTTTTGTTGTAAGTAATTTTCCAATCTTGAATATCAGGCTCTAGGGGATTGCTTGAGTCCATACAGAGCTTTCTTTAATATGGAAACATAATATTCTCTTTCTGATAGTAGAAACCCTTATGATGATTCAATGTAGACTTCTTCTTCTAATTCTCCATTTAGAAATGTCGATTTTGCATCCATGTGATATAATCTGATCCTTTTGGAACATGCATAGGACAATATCATTTTGATTTCTTCCATTCTAGCAATGGGAGAAAACGTTTCTTTGAAATATACTACTTAAAATTGAGCATATCCTTTGCATACTAGCCTTGCCTTGTTTCTAGTTACCTGTCCATATTCATTTAGTTTGTTTCTAAACACCCATTTTGTACCAATCACATTTTTTTCCTTAGGTATTGAAACCACTTCCCATGTCTCATTCTTCTCTATTTTATTCAGTTCTTCTTCCATGGACTTGATCCAATGTTCATCATTGTTATCTTCCTCAAGGCTGTTAGTTTCAACTGTGGATAGTAGTGCTAGGTCTCTTTATTATGGTGTATGTGCCCATTTTCATATGGCTTCTATTCCTGCATTTTTATCTCCAATAATTTGTTCTAGTGGATGATTCTTTTGAACCTAGTGGTTAGGTGTCCTGGAAGGTATCCAAAAATATTGATGGTCATTTTCTTCTTGTTCTGCTTCTGGCTTATTATCTTCTTCTTCTTCTTCTTCTTGTTCTTCTTCTACCTCTTCTTATTTCAGTTCTTATTCTTATTTTTGTTCTTTTGAATTTCTTCTCTCTTCTCTGGTCTTCAACACATCTGTTTCATCAATATTTACATTGATGTTTTCCACTATTATGTTGAGTCTTAGGTTGTAACATTTGTATGCCTTGATTTTTCCTGAGTATCCAACCAATATGCCTTTATCAACTTGAGAGTCAAATTTTCCAATCTTATTATCTTCTCTTTCTATGTAGCATTTGTTTCCAAACACCCTAAAGTGATTGACATTAGTTGGTCTTCTCTTTCATAGCTCATATGGAGTCTTGTCAGTATTACTTCTAAGAATTCCCATGTTCAAGATATGAATGGTTGTATGTACTACTTGTACCCAAAAGACATTAACCGGCTTAGAATCTTTCAACATGGTTTTGGCCATCTCATGTACAATTATGTTCTTCCTTTCAATGACTCTATTTTTTTGAGGTGTCCTAGCTGTTGAGAATTTCCTTTTTATTCTGAGATCTTCACAAAAGTACATGAATTATTTGATGTAAACTCACCTCCATTCTCTGATATCAAGCCTTTGATTTTAAAATCAGTTTCGTTTCCAACTGTATCTTTTAATATATTGAAACACTTGAATGCCTCTGACTTTTTCTTGAGAACTCATACTGCGGTCATTCTTGCAAAATCGTAAATAATTAGCATGAGGTATTGTTCTCCATTTGGACCTTTTGTTCTCATCGGTACACATATATCAGTGTGTACAATCTCCAATGGTTTTTTTTGTAGAGTATTCCTTTGTTGTGAACTCATTTCTTGTTTGTTTTCCAAGTAGAGAGTGCTTGCACATATTATTGGTTGGATTTGAAATTTCAGGCATTTCTCTTACTGCTTCCTTTCTACTGATTTTGACACGATTTTCAAAGTTCATGTGACACATTATTTTGTGCCAAAGCCAACTTTCATTTTCCTTTCCCAAGAAAAATATTTCCTTTCCAAACTCATTTAATATGTGTATGTTGCTTGAAGTCCTTATTGTTGTATCCACCAATTTTCCCGATCCTTCTTTCCTTATCTCACTTTTCTTTGAGTCGAAGAGAAGTGTGTGTCCCTGATCTCATGTTTGACTCACACTTAGTAGATTGTGCTTCATATTTTCGACAAGTAGGACATTTTATTCCATGGAATCTTTACTTCCAATCTTGATTGTTCATTTTCCTATTTTTTTGGCTAAGTTATCATTGCCAAATGAAACTGATCCATATCTTTCTTTCTTTAGAGTTACAAACATGTCCTTGTCACTTGTCATATACTTTGAAAAACCATTGTCAATGTACCAATCACTTTTTCTTCTTTGGGCTTGTAGAGAAATAGAACATTCTTTAATGTCCAGTTTATCCTGCTTCCTTTTCCACATTCTTGATGGTTCCTTTACAGGATTGTTGAAATCCTTCTTTGGTTGATTTAGAGGAAAAATCAATCTGCAATATTTGGCCATGTGTCCAAAATTGTTTCATTTATAACATTATACTTCATTATTTAATGAGCCAAAACTATTACATTTTTTGTTGTACACTTCATGAGGCTTTGTGAATGAGTAATTATAGAGTAGCCTTCATAGTTGCTTATGTTATTAGCATAGGATATATATTTTATATCCTTGTGCCCAAAATTGTTACAGGAATAACATAAACCAAGAAAAATACTTTGGCACCTAAGTGTGGGGGATATTATAAATGGTTTTTCTCTTCTGTAATCTTCTTCTTGAGTTCTTTCCATTACTAGTTGTTGATTCTGAATTATGGATCTTCTAGGTGGTGTAGTATTTTGTAATCTTCTTATTGAGTTCTCTCCTTTTACCAAGTGTTCTTCTTCGAAGGCTTGCATTATTCCTTATTAATGGGACCTTTTATGAATTGTGCATAACTTCTTTGTTATGCTTCCTTTTCCGTCATCATGGAGTTTGAAGCCTTCTCAATATGCATTTGTTTGTATCCTAGTCTAGAATTTTCATAGTATGGCCTTTGACTGCTGATGTTTTCATCCAATATTTCGATGTTGTTCTATTGCATGTCTTTATTCTAAATTTCCTTCCTTAGTGAGACTATTTTTGCTTCCAATATTTCCTTCATTTTCTCCTTTTATTCCAACTATTTTTTGAGTGTTTCTTCAATCCTTCTATCTTATTCTACTTGAATATTTTGATTCATAATCTTCTGTTGTACTTCTTCAGAGCTAGTAGTTTGAGAACCTTCCTTCAACTTGATCAATTATTCCTTCAATGAATTGATTTTCTTCCTTTCACTTTTTAGCTCACTTAGGGCACTGATTAGTTATGCTTCAAGATCTACTTCAACTTCTTCTTCATAATCTTCTTCATCATTTTCTAATACCACAAATAGTACTCTTTCTAACTCTCTCTAACTATCATCATCCTCATCAGATGAGGAATTGTCTTCTCTTGAGTAGAGGCTTTTCTTGAAGAATTTCGTTTTGTTTCTTTTCTTGTCTCCTTTCTTATATTTCTTTTATTTCTTGGGAGATTCTTCTTCATCATTATATTTATTATTATCATAAGGATATTTATTAGAAAAATGACCAATTTTACCAAAATTAAAACATTTTAAAGGAATCTTACCTTTGTACTTTACAGTTCCTCTCTTTGACTTCAGATTTTTCTTATACTTCTTTGTCTTCTTGGATTATTTGAAAGCTACTTCCTTCCTGGATGGATTATTCTTCTCTCTTCTCATTTAATAAGTTGTAAGGATTCCATGCAACTCATCCATGCTCAACGTAGCAAGATCTTCTCTTTCTTCTAGGGATGGAATATTAGGATCAAATATTATTGGAAGAGATCTTAGTACCTTTTGAAAATGATTGCTTCTTTAATTTATTCTCCCAAGAATTTAATATTGTTCACAATTTCATCAACTCCCAGAAAGTAAGCTGCAATATCTTCATCTTCCTTCATTTTCAGCTATTCAAATTGACCTTTATAAGTTTGAATCTTGGACCCTTTGAATTTGGCATATCCTTCGTAAACATTTTTTAGTTTGTCCCAAATATCCTTTGCAAAGTCATAGTGCATAACCTTGACATATAGTGAACTATCTAGGCCACTCAAAATAACATTTGTAGCCTTTGAATTGTTTTCAAAAAGTTTCTTTCCATATTTTTCTGTTGGAGTAGTAGTAGCTTCCTTGTATCCGTATACTAATGATTTCTAGACATCAAATCCCTATGCTATAAAAAACATTTTCATCCCTATATTCTAGAAGGCATAGTTATAACCATCAAATACTGACGTTCCATTCTTAGTGCACTCCATGATCTACCTTCCAGTGGTTAGACTGTCTCTGAAGGACCCACTCTAATACCAATTCTTGGAATATTGAGAGGGGGGTGAATAAATATTATGCACTTTTTACCACTTTTACCCAAAATATGTAAACATCAATTTATCAACAATTTATCACTTATGATATCATTCATGATATTATGAACAATGTCATTCAACAACACATAACCATAGATACATAGTACAAAAGAATTTTGCATGGAAACCCAAATGAGAGAAAACCACAGAATGATTTCTTATATATCATAATATTACATTCATAGGAAACACCAACTTCCAAAATTCTCTAGCACCAATTCAAAGGAGGCACCAACCCCCTATTTACAGGCTCCAACCTGATTGAATCTACAACTCCCTATATTTTTTAGCTCCAACTAGAAGGAGTCTTTTATTTACAGGATCCAACCTGAAGGAAGTTACGACTTCCTATATTCTACAATACCAACTAGAAGGAGGCTCCAAGCCCCTTTCATTTCCCCTTACTACCTCCCTAAAACATAAATGGAGACTCAACCTATCACTGGAACTATCATTGATAATCAACTTGTCACTATAACTTTCACCGATATTGATACATCATCATTATCAACACCATATCCATTCACATAAACCACATGCCAAGATCACCAAGAAAATATCTCAAAACATATTCCCAACATCACCAAGATATGCCTCAAACCATGTACCAATAAAGTTCCTCAAGAAAGTCCCATAACATCCATGATAAACCATAAACCATGATATGCCTCAAGGCATATACCATAACATTAATATGTAAACCTGAAGACAGATAGAAAACCATAGCTTCTATCATGTAAACAAACTAGTGCATAAGATCACAGACCAACATACCTTCTTCAACTTCAACATTAACACAATAACATATTCATTAACCTTTTTCAACTTCATCAAGACACAAATCCATGATTCATCCACTATCAACCCACGGACATCCATGCTTTTCTTCACTATGACCTGCGTACATCCACTCCCTGCTCTACTGCAACCTACGGATAACCTCATAAATTCACACCTTCCTCCACTATAACTCCCAGATAACCTCATAAAACTCCTTTCTCTCCTTTACCTCCTTTCTCCAAGGCTATATTTTATTTGCAGAGATCACCAATCCTCCTAGCACAAGTGCAGACCCACTTATGCTAGTTCCATACCACAATAGCACACTTTCTTGGATGAACAAATGAGAGGTTTGTCGAGCTAAATATATACCATATATAGCAACATTTAATTGTCAACCCGAGAAGGTAAACTTTGAAGAACCAACACAGGAAATGTAGGGTTAAAGAGGGGGTTTAAAGGATGCCAAACTAATCTCTGAACTGCTAAAAGAAACTTGCTGGAAGAAGCTACTATACTCTACTCTGTTCTGCACTCGTTTGCACTACTCTGTACTACCCTGTACTAACTTCATAAAACTGCTCCTATTAATGAAATTCTTGGAAACAATCTACTTGAAGAAGCCTAATTGAAATAACCTATATTTAAACCAACAACCATTCCTCATAACTTTAAAAACAACTTCAACATCTTATTCCAAGTGAACTGAACCATTGTGTAAGACATTTTGCTAAGAAATGAAAATTGAATCGGAACCACTCAAGCTGCTAATTATAACCTTATTAATCCTTAACTGTTGTAAGCAAATGAAAACTTCTCAAATCATGAACAGGACTGGAATTAAATTGCTAGAAATTAATCACAATTTCTGAGAAAAAGAACCTACAACAATCCTTCTATTATGATTGAAGATGCACTGCAATCCTGGGTAGGGGGCCCTTCCTATCCAAGTTGTATTGATAATTAATTATCAATCCATTATTATAGACAAGCTTCAGAATTAATCAAAAGACAAAAGACTAAAATAAGAAATGCGTTCTTGTTCTATTCCATCTACACAAAAACGATTACATTCCTCCAAGCTGTGTTCTATGTATCAGCCATTCCCCATCATATCTACCTATCCACTACATCATTTCTATCCTCCCTTATATATAATTTCGAACCCCCTACATATTAGCTTTCTGGTATCTTCCCATATCCCAGAATAGATAACGTACTTAATGTAACAGTTACATAAGGGTTTGAATATGTATTTTGCATTGATACAAGAGAGAATTGATGCGCTCAACATCACAGAGCTAGTGTAACCATTGCACCAATGTAGGAGAGAATGGCGCGATGCCTTTTAACTACCTGAGTCGCATGACACGAAGTGTCATCAAGATAATTTATCATTTATAACTGTAATGGAGCATGCACTAGTTGTTCACGAAGATTCTCATAGAGGGATTATCCTTGAAACATTCATCCTAGTGCTGGAACATCAACATTAGTACAAGAATCCATATTATAATTTTATAAGTGAGATTATGCATTAAAAACTCTCAAAACTTAACTAAAAACAAGAGAACTGTTAAAGACAAGTTTTGGGTCTTTAGATATCGGTTTAAGTCAATGTCTAAGCCAAAGTTATACAAAATGAGGAGTATAAGACTGTTAGAAAGATCATATGGAAAGATATAAGGCATAAAAATTGATGAAATTTGGGTCCCAACATCCCCCCAAACTCAAAGTTTTGCATGTCCTCATGCCAAGAAAAAGTCTCTGAATTTTTTTTAACTCTGTGTAGTATCTAGAATAGCCTCTGTCTCAACTTCTTCATCGGCCTCATTTTCCACTTCCTGCCCTGTACTGTGAAGTTGCTTCCTAAGAGATCGATTTTCAATTAAAAGTATGTGAGTCTCCTGGTACTTGCGATTGAGTCTTGACTGAAGCTTCCTATTTTCAAAACTGAGTGTATTGGTCTGAGAACAAAATTTATCCATTTGTGCACACATATCAGACTTCTGAGCCCGAGATTGAGCAAGGTGACCTTTCAATGTAGTGTTCTCGGTTTTAAGCAGTCGATCCAATACCTCGTATTCATGCAAATTCTCTTTTAAGTGTGCATTCTCTGTCTGTAGCTTAAATAATTTTTCAGGAGAAATTATCTCGGGACTACCCAGTCCTGTAAGATTCGGTGGAGGTGAACTAGATTGGGAGAAATGTGGAGGTAATTCCTTCTTTAAATTTACTAGGACATCTGCAATGGTCGATGAGCCTCCTTCTATCTCATCATCCATATCTATATAGAGTCTCATCTGAGATTTAGGGGAAGGATTATCAAGATTGGGGTTATTAGATGTCATACTTCTAGTCATTTTCTTGAATTCGGGCTCTAAAGATGACACTTATCCTATCACTTTGTCCTTCCTCTTTTTACCAGTGTGAGAGAGAGGCCTTCTAATTCTAGTAGGGATAGTAGGACCCCTTGTCTTTCTTCCAGACGTAGGACTAGACAAATCTCCAACTATGAATTTATTCTAGGTGCTTTTACAAGCTTTTAATTCAGTCACAATCAATAATTTAATTAACCCATGATGAAACAAATGCTGCTCAGGGTTCATAGCTAACCTCTTTACTGTTTCACACATTTTCTTTAAACTTCTCCAAAGAAAATAAGGAAAATTCATTTCCTTACCTTGTGCAAAATGCTGTAAGATGCGGATATGATAGGTGAAAGTCAGATTGTATCGCCCTTCACAAGTCAGATATCGTTGGAGGACAATTAATGGTTTCTTCCATTCCTCCTTAAGCCAAGCTCTTAGAACTCCTTTAGACCAATCTGCATCATGATATTTCTTCTTCAAAAACCAATTCCTCTCTGATATTGGTAAATTCTGCTTTTTAAACCATTTTTCGCCAGTTTGAGGCAAGCCTGTAGCTGCAACAATAGTCTACTCGGTAACCTCCATCACAATATCCTTAAATCGAGTAACCCTGCGATCAAACCCTTGAGAAAACAAAAGTGAGATGATACTATCGTGTCCATGGAATTTTTCAAATCACTTATGCCATCCTCGGCTACGAAACATCTCTCGACAAGCATTGTACTCTGGTGTTGCCTCTAAATCTTGGATTGAACCTGGTTCATAACGAATAGCCACCATTTTGGAAAAAATTGCAACCGAAAATCGTTCAACAACGATCCCAAACCAAGGAGTAATACAGCGATATGTTGATAGGATTCATTTCAAATCCTGATAGTGATTTGGTGAATAAGGGCGCGTAGAATAATGATGGAAAATAGTATAGATGTTTAGAATTTGGAGGTGGGGAAACAAGTTTGCGGTGAAGGGATAAATGGCAGGTACATGAATAGAATCATGTTTTATATGGAAGTAGTCATGACAGGGTAAAGAATTGAAAACCATAAGGATAGATGGGTAAGTACAGGGATGATTCTTGTCTTGTATGGAGATAATCATTAAAGAATAAGCCTTGTCTTGTCATACGAAGAAGCTTCTACAGACTTATAAAAGATCTGGGCATACTATTAGAGGGAATATTTCGAATCACTGGAAGGATTCGAAATGTCAAATGAGAAACAAAGGTTTTTCAATCAAAGATAACCAAGATGAGGGAGATTTGGATAAACTGAGCATAATTCAGATACAGGGTTGTACTTGTCCATAATTTTCTTCTTGTGTTTAGTCAAATTAAGAGTTTTAAAAATGCATACCTCAATATTGTTGTTGTACCTGTACCAAATGTGCAGATCAAAATTAGATGGTGACTATCTTCTCCAGAAAGTTGTTGATTGATTGCTGAAGTCATCCTCCCAGAAGCTATGTGGATTGCTGATATCCATCTGAGTAATTTTTTTGTTGGTTTTTTTCCACAATTTCTTCGATTAGAATTAAACACAACATAATGTCCTCATGCAAACAAATTCACCTCTTTAACACTGGCACGGTAATAGAATGTTAACAGTCCCAAGAACTGTCCATCTTGATTAATAGGAACTGCAGAGAAGAACCCCTGTACTCTGAGCATATGCTGTCAACTCATTCATTCATTATTTAAATGGAAAATCTTCAATCACTTCTTATTTGAGTTGATGCCCTTTTTATTTGTAGAAAACATAAACTATTCAAAGGTGCTATCTTTTATTCGCTATCCTACCTACCTACCTAAAGAAAAAGAGGCATTTCTTTAAGTATAGGCAAATAACCAATGTAGCCACCATCTTAGCAGAATCAATAATGATTTCATGCCCTTTGATAAAATATATAGATGTATAATTACCAAGGCATGCTAAGCAAGCAACTCTGGTTGCTTGATTTCCAAGATTTGTTGAAGAAGAAGAGCATCTGAAGGCTGTAAAATAGATTGAAACCAATGTTCAATATGATTATGCATACCAGGTTCTGTTGTTGCTGGAGTTTCTAATTGCTCATTGTTCTCTGTAGGTTGTAAAAGGTGTTCACATAGAACCACTGAATCAACTATTTCCTTCTCCATTTCTTGAGTTGCAGAGATCTCTTCAAGTTCCTGCAAGATGCACGAAAGTTCCTGCAACAATCTCTTCTTCCGTTCATTCAATCTTGAATCCATTAGTCAAATTTTTTGTAATTTTTTTTCTTTTGTTGGGGGTGGTTTGCTAACAATTTGAAAGTCACATCAACTGATAATAATTCTGAAACCCACACTAGCTTGAAAAATGAAATGCACTCTTGCTGAATGGAAATTTGCTTCTACTGAATCAAATGCACACCCTCTTATACTGATGAACTCAACTGCTGAATCAAATCTAATACTGCTGAAATCAAGACTCTGTTGTTGTTGAATAAAATCTACTAAAATGAAAACCTCGTTGTTGCTGAATGTAATCTACCACTGCTTAAATGAACCACTTGCACACTAATGAATTTGAAAGCACTCTTTACTTCTAAAAAAATACTTGCAGAAATCAAATCTACTTGGCAAAACTTCGGAGCCCACTCTCCAATCCTTTTTAGTACCTCCCCGACAACGACGCCAAAATCTCAAGATGAATATATACCATATATTGAAACATTTAATTGTCAACCCAAGAAGGTAAACTTTGAGGAACCAGCACAAGAAATGCAGGGTTAAAGAGGGGGTTTAAAGGATGCCAAACTAATCTCTGAACTGCTAAAAGAAACTTGTTGGAAGAAGCTACTGTACTCTACTCTGTTCTGCACTCATTTGCACTACTCTGTACTACCCTGTACCAACTTCATAAAACTACTCCTATTAATGAAATTCTTGGAAACAATCTACTTGAAGAAGCCTAATTGAAATAACCTATATTTAAACCAGCAACCAATCCTCATAACTTTAAAAACAACTTCAACATCTTATTCCATGTGAATTGAACCATTGTGTAAGACATTCTGCTAAGAAATGAAAACTGAATCAGAACCACTCAAGCTGTTAATTATAACCTTATTACTCCTTAACTGTTGTAAGCAAATGAAAACTTCCCAAATCATGAACAGGACTGGAATTAAATTGCTAGAAATTAATCACAATTTCTGAGAAAAAGAACCTACAACAACCCTTCTATTATGACTGAAGATGCACTGCAATCCTGGGCAGGGGGCCCTTCCTATCCAAGTTGCATTGATAATTAATTATCAATCCATTCTTATAGACAAGCTTCAGAATTAATCAAAAGACAAAATACTAAAATAAGAAATGCGTTCTTGTTTTATTCCATCTACACAAAAACGATTACATTCCTCCAAGCTGTGTTCTATGTATCAGCCATTCCCCATCATATCTACCTATCCACTACATCATTTCTATCCTCCCTTATATATAATTTCGAACCCCCTACATACTAGCTTTCTGGTATCTTCCCATATCCCAGAATAGATAACGTATTTAATGTAACAGTTACATAAGGGTTTGAATATGTATTTTGCATTGATACAAGAGAGAATTGATGCGCTCAACATCACAGAGCTAGTGTAACCATTGCGCCAATGTAGGAGAGAATGTCGCGATGCCTTTTAACTGCCTGAATCGCATGACACGAAGTGTCATCAAGATAATTTGTCATTTATAACTGTAATGGAGCATGCGCTGGTTGTTCATGAAGATTCTCATAGAGGGATTATCCTTGAAACATTCATCCTGGTGCTGGAACATCAACATTAGTACAAGAATCCATAATATAATTTTATAAGTGAGATTATGCATTAAAAACTCTCAAAACTTAACTAAAAACAAGAGAACTGTTAAAGACAAGTTTTGGGTCTTTAGATATTGGTTTAAGTCAATGTCTAAGCCAAAGTTATACAAAATGAGGAGTATAAGACTGTTAGAAAGATCATATGGAAAGATATAAGGCATAAAAATTGATCAAATTTGGGTCCCAACAAGGTTCTTGATGTGTATTTATACTTTTCCAAGTGCCTCCTTTATTTGACTTTAGGTTTAACTTGTAACTTCTTGTTTCAACAACTTTTCTCCTTTAATTAATTTTTGGGCTACTTGTAACTTATTATCCTTATATATGGGGCTTCTTGACCATACTTCGAGGTTTCAACTTCAAGAGGGAATATCTTCTCAACCATGAGGAACTACATGACATACCACTTGCCATTGGAAACACCATGACGTGGACTATCAATCTATGAGGGTTTTGCATGAATTTGCAATGCCCTTCATCTTCTTTCTCCTCAAACAACTTTCGACTTCATGACCACACCTATGGGGCTTCTTATAGACTTCTTCAAAGCATCTTCTCATGAGTTCCATGCTTAAATCTATGCCATAAGGGGACCAATTTGGATACTTCTTCAAATACACCCATTTCTTATAGATGCTTCTAGACTTCTTTTAGAGTTGACATCAATGACATCCAATTTTCCAACACTAACTTCAACTGTAGGTCTCACTTTAGATCTAACTACTGGCTCCAGTTTTGGGTATGTATTTGGCTTTGGTTTCTATATAGTTTGTTCCCAAAATGTAGAATTTATGTTCACTAAACTCTCAGCTATGAGAAATCTCAAGATCTGAACTATTTAATCAACATTCAATCCCATCTCTCTCAAACTTGGAGATAGTCCATCTTAGTATTCAATGAAGATAATTTGAATGTTATTTTATATTCAATGTGACCCAAAAATTCTATGCCTTCATGTAAAAAATACATAAGGGAAGTTTGGTTTACGTTCTTCTACTAGGATTAGTTTCTTCTTGTCATGGAACAACCCTTTGGTGCCTACACATGCTTACAAGCACTCTATCTATGTGACAATTTCATTTGGATGAGAACCTTTGTGTGCAATCACAATTCATCATCCAACATTGTGTTTTCTTTGGTAGTTGTCATGGAGTTGAATCTCAAGAAACCCCCCTAAGGTGATTGACCTCCATGCACTAGTCTTCGACACATATTCAAGAATGGGTTCTTATATTGCAATATCAAAAACAATAATTGTATTATGGATTCTCTTGGAATTATTCTATTGTCCTTCTTATTGGTGTTTCTAACCTCCTGTGTTGTTACAACTCCTTGGACTAGAGATGTAGTCATACCTTAATATTCTAGAGTTTTCACTCACCACACTCTTCTATTGACTATGTGGTTTATGGGGTGAATCTCTAGATGACGTCACTAACACTTTGCTGCCTAGTGGTCACTCAACTTACAATGGTGACAAAATTTCTTAGTGTTGTCGTATGGATTGGTTAACATGCTCCATTTATCCCTATGCCTCTAAGTTTTTTTGGGATTGGGGAAATATTCTTTCCATTCTTCCTATGAAACCATTTAGGATTTTGGAAAGTGTCCTAATTCACCCATTAATATGCCCTACAATGGCGTTTCTTCCCATAGAAAGAGAATAACTCTGAGTACCAATAGCTAGTAGCACTATGGTATTTCTTCCTATACTGATGAAAAACAAGGGATGTATTACCTGATGCATACCTTGGTTCTTATTTTTATTCTTTTAGTTGATCTTCTTATTTTTCTTTCTGCATGCAGGTGTAGGCTGAGTATTTAGACTCTTCTTTTCATTTCCCTTCTACAATCCAATACAAGAAGGCTAAGGTGGTAGTGGACCACCACCTTCATGTATTGTTTTTATTTCTTATAATGATTAGGTCAACTCTGTCATTTTTTTCACCTTCACATAAGTGGTATTTATGGTCATGGATTTTTCCCTTTGCCATCAAAACCTAGGCATTCATGCTTGACTCTCGATGCAGCTACAATGGGGCTTAAGATTCCTTTCTTCTCTTTCCTAGCCCTTGCCCATTATATCCCATCTACATTAACAATTTGGAACTAACTCCTTTAATATTATTTTCAAAATCACCCAAGTCCTCTTAATAAATTTCTATCGAAGATGAGCTTAGAAGAGTTATCTCAGTCATGGTGCTTCCCTTGATAGTGTAAATGGAAAGTCGCCTTTCTTCTTGGTGCTCTTGAACAACTACTTGGATCTTTTCCACACCTGAATGTATTCTTATATATGCTTCGTAAAAGAATATTCTTTCTTTTTTTGTTTATGAGACTTTATTATTTTGCTTCTGCATTCATGTGCTATGTGCCCATAGTTATTGTACTTATAACATTCAATATCAAGTAGAGGAGAAAATGAATCATAATGTCTTTTATCAAACCCATGAGAACTTCTATTTTTTTTTCCCACATAATCATCCTTTGAGGTTTTGTAAGAACCTCTATTTCTATGTCTCACATGATCATTTCTTACATAATCTCTACAATCTATTTCTTGATGACCAAAATTATTGCAAGAAAAACAATAGCCAAGAAACAGATTTTGGTACCGGTTTGTGAAAGTTCTTCATGGTGGAACACCTCTTCTGAACTCATTCTTTTTGTTCTTGTGAGAAGAATCAGGTTTCTGTTAGTCATGATTTCCTTTCATGTTGTTGATTTCAGTGTTCATGGATATTTTGAGAATATTAGCATAACTTTCAAGATTTTCTTCATTTTATTTTTTTGATGACTTTGTGACTTTAATGCTTGCATCTCCCTTAGTGGTATTTTGTTTATCATCATATACAAGACTTATCTTGATGAATAGTGGCCTTTGGAAAATGAGAATATTGTCTAATATTTTAGTACTCTTTCCAAAATTCAAGATTTTATTCAACTGATCAGTTGTTTTCTCTAGTTCCTTTCTTAAGGAAACTATTTCAGCTTCTATCTTCTCACAGTTTTCTTCCTTTTATTTCAACTGAATTATCACAACTTCTTCTATCCTCTTTTCTTCTTCCAGTTGTGTCTTCATGATAATAATTGTATTCTTCATTTCTTCAAGATCATTATCCTTCTTTTCATGTTTTTATAATTGCTTCTTTTGATTTATATTCTCTTCCCCCGAGTCTGTCTATTTATTCTAAGACACTAACGAGTTCTTGTTCAAGATTCACTTCCCCATCAATGTTTTCTTCCTTTGAATCTGGAAAATCTTTCTTATTATCTTCAATTTATTCATTGGCGGGTTTTGTTTCCATGGTTACAGAGAGAGATTCTTCTTTATCATCACTATCTTCCTTTTCTTTGAATTTTATAGATTCTCCTTTTAGCTTTCTCACAACTTGTGCTTCTTCTGTCTCTAACTCACAAAAGGAATAATCATCGAATATCTCTTCACTGGATCTCTCTTCATAAAATTTTTGTATCTTATCCCAAATATATTTAGTTTTTGTACACTTCAATACCTTGACAATATCAGAATATGGTAGGCCACTCAAGATGATCTCTATTACTTTTTCATTATTTTCACTTGACTCCTTCCTAGATTTATATGTATAACCTATTATGATTAATTACCAAATACCAAACCCAAGTTCCTGCAAATATATCCTCATTATTATACTCCATGTTGCATAGTTTTTTCCATCAAACAAAGGATATCTATTTGTAGGGATACCTTCCTTACAATACATACGTGTTCAATATATTTCTACCAGTGGTTAAACTATTTATGAAGGATCTTGGTCTGATAGAAATTTTTGAACTTATGCTTATACTAGGGGGAGGTGAATCAGTGTAATATACTTTTTAATTTATTTAACCATTCATTAATCATTCATTAGTCGAGAAACAATAACCACATATGAACTCAAATCATAATGCATATAGTTTAACATGGAAACCCAATAGAGATAAAACCATAAACTTATCCTTATAAATGCATGTATACACCAACCTATTGTTACAAATATTGTAGGAACCAACCTACTAGAGACACCAATCTCCTCAAGTGAGAACCACCTCAATAATATATGTGTATAAACCGATCCAATATATTCATACACAAAGTACTTCTGACTTCAGTTGCATGATTCATTCCAAAGACAATCCTTAAAACACTAGCAATCCTCATATCATCATTCTCATAATGTAATCATTGAAGGAAACATCCACTGACGGAAAAATTCCAACCTTAGAACAGTGCACGCGATAGCATCACAAACCTACATTCCTTCATAGCACACCTTGATGACAAGAAATACCTCAATAAAATCCCTTAGACTTCTCTTTCATACCTTTAGATCTCAGAAATACACCCCATCACCTTTATCTCACCTTAGATCACTTATGCACACCTCATACTTTATATATTGCTTGGTTACACTATAAATTTGCACATCAATCCTGTATTTATATTAATTCTATCCCCACTTTCATGGATGACCTCTAAAGACTGGTTGAGCTGACTTCGATTTTCTAGCTAGGTTGTTGGATGTAAAAATTCATATCTCCTCATTCCTAGGGAGTTAGAGGGAATTCCATATACCATTGGAAAGGTCTCGGAATAATCTTTCCAACCATATAAATTGTGCTCCCATTTGAGCTAGGTATATAGGTTAAAACTTCCTTCAAATATAGGGTATCTAAACTGACTAAAAATAATACTTTCAAAAATATCCATCTTTCAATATTTATCTTGGAAATTTGTAGGCTTGTAATATTTATCTTGGACATCTTGTAGGATCCCCCTATATTTGAAATCAAAGACAACAATATTTCCAACATGTTCTTGGTATTATACATATATTTTAGTCTTCATAATGACTTTTTGTTGGGTGTACCTTGTACGCAACCAACCAACTACAAACATCTATGTTCACTATCCTAAATAAAACATATGAGGATGGTATGTTGGCTGGCTCAAAGGCTTGAGTGTTTGGTTGTCTTATGCAATTTTGAGTGAAAAATCCTCTCCAATCACCTCTCTTCTCACTATTATTTTGAAGGCATGAGAGGTTGGTTTTTTTGTTAGTTCTATGTTTCTACGGAAACTACTTCACATACACCATGTATTGAAAAGTGAAACCACAACATATTTTCTTATCATCAATTCAATAGAATATCTTCATCAATAACACATTAAAATTTCTTTTCTCATTAATCAATTGAATTAACAAATGGGTTATTATTCCATTAAATGCAAAACATCATAATGTACATTCTCATCCACAACATTTTAATCCTCATACGCTTCCTTAATGGAAGGCAAGGCAATGGATATATGGGAATATTTTCTTTCTCTAAATTACAAGAACACACCAACAATAAAGGATTATAATTCTATAGTATTACAATGAATTCATCATTCTCATGTCATCAAGAAGAGAACGCTTCCCTTGCTTCCCTTATGTCATTTTTACTCAACATTGGGATATGCATTCAAGTGGAAACTAATGACAAGAGAATATAACAATGGAATGGGATGCCATAGAATTAAAAAATGAAATTTCTTTCAATACAACTACTCAACATCCAAAGTATGGTTGTATCATTAGTTATCAACAGTCACAAATTACACATTCCCATAATTGAGATCATTTATTGAATTTTAGGGAAAGCCACATTGAAGGACCCACACAAACATTCTTAATGGTCCATGTATGGATCAAGGGTATAAGAAAGAGTTTTGGCTAGTGATTTCCTTCACCACACAAATTTATTCAGAATTTTGACAATTGTTATAGAGAAAATATCACAAGGATATCACAAGGGGAACAAAAATATCTCCCTAGGATCTACCTATTGATCCTAGACAGAAAGAGGGATAGATTCCTATGACTTTCCTAGAGTCAAGCAAGTGGATTCACAATTAACCTAAGGAGTGGTAGAGATAGTATGCATTTATTTGTAGGTTGTCCTTCATATATCCTAGTTGTTGCATACATAAAGTTCTAGATCCATCCTCCACAACCTACTTCATGCACACCAAAGAAAAAAAATTCCCTTATGCCTCTCTAATTAGTGTTAGAAACCTAGATATAACTTGATTTGAATATGATGTATAATGAAGTAAATCAGATCCAAACATTTGGAAGGGAAATAAAAGCATGGTCAGGATGAAAACCAATTATCTTTTCATTAATGTGAAAGGAAGTACATCAAATTCATACCTTAGTGATGATGCATCCTCCTCCTTTCTCCTTGCTCATTGCTTCTCCTTAGCTTCTTAATTAGGATAGGAAATATGATTTTGGATATTGTAAACATGAAAATACCCTCTTCAATTGGACAACACAACTCTGCAAATGATTATACCTTTTCTCACTCAATACTTCCCTTCTTTATATATATCCTAGGAAGAGGCTTGGGAGAGCTTCTGTATATTCTAGAACCAAATAGAAACTCGAATGATGTGATTTCCTAGGCTCATTCTATGAAGATACAAATCATCCATCACTCATATACTTGTAACTCTATGCATCTAGAAAGTTACAAGGATCATCTCATGTTGCAATATAGATGACCAACGATAATTGTCATGTGTTGTCTCATATGAGTCTTGCGACGACCTTCAAAAAATTCCCAAATATCAAGAACGGAATGTGCTTTGGAATTCATCTTATATTGGATTCCCTTCTAACATGTAGGGTGGAAATTGAGGCTATAATAAATTCCCCCTAATGTGTGAGGTCAGGAAAGGAATGGATGGCTGAAACACATTACAATAATATAGTGTTCATGTGAGGCAACATGAGGAGAGTGTAAAGGAGGGTCGAAGGTCAAAGAGTACCTGCAATCAAACACCAAGTATGAATGCATATAAATACCATCCCCTAGGTAGGCATACTCAGAATCCAAAAAATATCAAAGAATGACTGCCAAACAATACACTACAGATGCATGACATGAAATGAAAGACCATGTCCATGAAAGAATACACAGTAGATCCATGTCATCAATGAGAGCATATACATGAGACAATACAATGTGGATCTATGTCATGTATAAAATCATAGTCTCTAGCAAATACAATGTGGATCTATGGCATAACATATACATCAAGAAGACAACGATAACTGAGGAGAGTTCCCCCAAAGTCTTCAAAATACTCATATGAAAGTGATATACTCCATCGTAACTTGAGAGGGGATTCTATAAAGGAATGATATGGCACCAAACCCAAGGTATTCTCCCCTAACCTTGATCATACAAATCTAATCAATGTGAATAGATGAGTTGATTTCAATCATGGGAGAAAATGTCTAATTACCAATCATTGATGTATAATGTTAAAAAATGCGAGGGGACCCACCGATGAGGAATATGGACCCCAAGGTACCTAGTACAATATAGTGAGTGTGAATAGAGGATATAACATCAAACACTCATAGAATCAATTAATCAGGAGTTAATGATGCAAACCCACTATCGATCACGAGGAGGCCTATCATTGATGACAACAAGATCCAAGGTATTCGATGGTTTATAGATCCCTCTTTTAGATAATGATATGAAGACGATAGGAATATATCCATTGAAGGAGGGAATTAATGTATCACCCATCAATTGATATGAAACATACACCAAGAGATGATATGAAGAGAGAGTATCACCAAGTACAAATGACACATGGATGGCCGACTCAGGAATTCAACAAAACAATAGATGGACGACTTAGGATTAAACTTCCCTTGAACATATAGCATGAAAAAATGGTGAATTAGAAACGATACACAAGCTTTGGATGAATATAGTGCAACAAAATGGGAGGCATTGAATCACTCTCCATGATGACGGGAAGAGCAACCAATCAGAGGAGTATCTATGACTCATATTACTCAGATGGAACCTAGGAAAACTAAAACCCAAATTTATGATTAATAATAAAACACGTGCCATATTCAAGGTAGGCTCAAACGACGATGCCATTTTGAGAATAGATCAATGGTAAAAAACCCCCACTCTTTATTTATTATTTTGTTTTTGTTTTTTGTCTCCTTCATGTTTTAGTGACCACAAAATAATCGAGCAAGTATGCTCAAGAGTGTATTTTTTGTTTAGTTTTAATGATCCCAAAAAAGAGATAAAAGCGTACTCGATAGGTGTATTTTTTGTGTCCTTCAAAGAGTCTGAAAAAGAGATTAAAATATACTCATCTTGAGAGAATGAATGTCTTAACAACATGCTCCTATGTTCCAATCACAGGAAACCAACCTACAAAAGATGAATGCAAATGGTACTAGAAAATGAGGTCCACTCTTAGAAGTTGTTCTCTCCATGGATGGATGGATACAAAACAAAGGCCAAATAATGCAAGAGGAAGATGGTCAAATCCCTACTGCAATAGCGGTAAGTGGGATTCGAGCAAATAATATCCCAGCAATGCGAGGTATGATGCAAGCATCAAATTCATAGGATACCATTAAGGAATATGTAAATTTCAAGAACTCCCTTGGGATGTGGCCAGAATATAGATGAAGAGACGAGAATGAGACTAAATCATCAAGCCATGGCGAGGCTATAGGAGGGCTCCTAGGCCTATAAGAAATTGCAACATGGGAAATGAATGGAAATACAGGTGTGAACTAGGGTGCCCATGGAGGTTAGGAATGACCGAACAAGTTATGATTTGCAAATGAAGTGGCTAATGTCACAACCCAATGGGATCAAACATAAGGCATAGTGGAAGAAAAATGGATGGTTAATAATGAAAATCGTGGATGTAGGGAAAAACCTATCCCTATATTCCATCTCGGGGACATGTAACTCAAGTTTAGTGGAAGTCTCCATGTCCATAAAAAAGGTCCCTGTAATCTTGTTCACATATGTAAACTAGATTCCAAGGTCAAAACGTGTAATGGAATCTCAAAAAAGAAAATATGTTTGGATTTTTTTGGATACGATATATGCAAAACAAAAACACTCACACCACACACCTATGTACAAAGCACTATGAATTTGAATGGGTTATGAAAAGTAGATCCCATTTCTAGGCTCAGGCCAAGGATATTTTTCATAATTGATGAACTCATGAGACGATGTCGACGACATGTGGCACACCATACCAAGGCCATGCCACATAGAAAAAAAAGTCAGCATACATCATGAGTAGTCTTTTGATCTATCATAGCTCCTTGATGATTCCCATCAAGACATAAATGACGTATGAATCATAAATATTTGGAGGAAGGTAGAGCAGAGAACTTCATGGCAAGTTACGAAAAATATAACCAAGGAATAAAAGGGTCAAGATTGGGAGGTTTATTGGATGCCTTAGCAAATGCCCCTAGACTCAAATCATGACTCATCATGTGAACTCTCATTGGTTTTGAATCAAGACAAGATGATTGATGGATCACTTCATCCTTGGTATTATATAGGGAATACATGAAATCCAAGATTTCCTTATCTAAAGGCATATCAGTATCTAGGAAATCATTTGAATGGAGAGAGTCAACAACCTGTTCAAGCGGAGCAGGTAGATCACACTCGATATGAGGATGTAGTTGTTTACTAGTATCAATGGATCTTGATGGGATTGTTGGATCGACAATCTCAATCATGGTGGGCGACAGGGAAGATCCATACGATTCAACATCATCAGGGTGAGGCATTACCCAAGGATCGACAGACCCAAATGATCCACTGGTAAATGATGAAATCATGTTGAAAGGAGAAATGTTCACAGTAGAAGGTGCTAGGGGAAGGGGAAATAGTCCCATGAGTGAAAGATATTTAAACATCCCTACACCCACACTCATATAATATTGTTGGGTATCACCAAAAAAAGGTACATTAGACCCTGCATTGGATCCAAGTTCTGGGGCACAAAATGAAAGTTGATCAATCATCACTATTTTCCCTTGATGAGGGAATCTTAAGACCCTAAATACCAATGATACAAATACAATCATATTGTAGAACTAAGTGAGCCTGAGTAACAAATTGTACTCAAGAGGTGCATCAATGACCTCCACAACAATAAAGACAATCTTACCACCTAACTTGATGGGTAAGGTGGTGATTATCTCGTGGGGATGGAACATATGCTCATCGAATGATTTCAATAGTGTTTCATAGGTGTTGAGTTTACGAGAGACAAGGGCCTTCCAACAAGAAATATAAATGATGCAAGTCGAGGCTCCTTCATCAACCATGGTTTGGAAGATGTTTTTCCCTATCAATCACACGTTGATATGGAAGGAAACCTGATGAGAGAGTCTATGATTAACCTAATCATATTTGAAGGTTATCAAGCTCGACTTTGAGGGATCAACCCCACCAATAGAAGACAATAAGTATTTCCATTGTGTTGGGAAGCTTTGGAGAACTTCAAGTGCAGACATGGTACAAGGTTCCTGGGCTAATTCCTCTGCAATATTGTAGTAATGGGTGGCCCATGTGTTTGGATTATGCGTCATTTGTTGAAGAATTCCCTTCGGGGGAGAAGTAGTGTATCAAAGGATGGCTTCTCTTTCAAAAGAGGGATATGAGGCTTGGAAAAATATGTTGGGTTATGCACAACATGAGTATGCTCTGAATTGTCATAGTTCTTGGCTCAGGTTTGCAAATTGACTATTTGGTTACACATGAAAATGGTAGCATTCAAGGAAGACCCCTCATAATGAGGGGTACCTTCCATTCCCCCTTGCGGAGGGGAAATATGTTTCGCAGCCATATGTTGTGGTTGACGGGGGAAAGGATGGGTTAAAACAACATGCTACTGTGGGGTATTTTTCTACACCAAGAATTGATGGAACGCATCCTTTCTAGGAAATTTATGAGTAGGGTGGTCCTCCCCACAAATCATGTAGGAAACCAACTCCTCTGTTTCTCTTTCATTCCCCCCTCTTGAGTGTTTTGGGTGGGAGAAGTACATTTCTCATTATTATAATTTTTCTTCTTATTCCTCTTCTTTTTTACTCCCGATTGACGAGGATTCTTTGGTTGTGTGAATTGCACTAAATTCACCTTGGAGGTCTAATTAGGGATTGTGTTAGTTCAAGCATTGGGACCAGTAGCCAATGGGTGTGAGGAAATGGACATGTGACCCATATGATCAACTAACTACCCCATAAAGGCATTGGAAAAAAAACCCATCGCACCATTGACATGGGATCTTGGGGTTGGCTTCTTGAGATATGTCGATGACCTAGGAGAATGAAGGATAATATCATACAGAGTGCATGACTAAGAGTAAATTAAATATAAGTGTTTGACATGCGTAATAGATTTCTCTTTGGTACCCACCCCAACCATAGCTATGTCATTGGAAATGGGTGGTAAGAGGGACTTTGTGAACCATTCCATTAAGAGTTTGTCCAGAATATGGGTCTTGATCATCTGACACCTTCATCGCTACTCATGCATGTGAATAAAAATTTGAGTTGTGGTATCTTGACGTAGTCCTGTCAAGAGCTCCATTATAATATTGTACTATATGGGTAATTGGTAATGCATAAGGAACACTAATGTCAAATCATTGAACCTTTTAGAGTCACCTTGTAATTCAATATACCATTTGGCGACACTTCCGGTCAGGGATCTCTAAAAATTAATATGGAACCTCACACTATCATTCATCAAGGAATTAGATGAGCACCACAAGTTATATTTCATGATGTGTGTGGATGGATATTCTCTTATCTTTCCATCAAATTTTGGCATGTATGATGGTATTTTTGCAGGAATAACCAACTATGAAGGGTTTTGGAAATAGGGTTAGTAGTCAATTGGGACAAATAAGGTAAGTCTAAGGTTTCAAGGAAAGGAAATGGCATATGAGAAAATGAATACTAGGAGGGAGATGAAAGATTTATTGTCCCAGATGAACCTTGCAGTCCTCCTATGTTCATACTACCAAAAAAATGAGGTGTTCCTGAAGAGTGAGTTTCTCCAAGGATGGTGGTACTTCTAGGATCATGTCTTCTCCTAGGATAAATATTCCCCTAAGGGGATTTCCACCAGAGGTAGTTGTAAACCCTAAAGGAAAAAATTATCAAAATTAGTCCCAGGGAAGAACCCTCTAGGACTTGAGGTACTGATAAATGAAAATATTCCCCACTTTGAAACATTACCCCTAAGGGATGTACTAGTAGGGAAAGGTTTTATAACCCATGGGAAGTTAAAACATCTGGATACATTGCTTCCCCGATCTTGACTAGGGACAACCCCAAAAACAATAGGAATATTCCATCCAAAAGGTACACATGCACTTGACGATGTGGGGCCACTCATAGGAATGGTGAAGGTGGAAGGAATTCCAACCCCCATGCTAAAAAAAAGGCTCAACCCCTAACTAGAAGAGGATCCAAAAGTAGGCATCAAGATGGATAGGATGGGCATAGGAACACTAGGTATACTAATGGATGGAAAAGAAGACACGAATGGTGTCCCCCAAATCAAGGGACCTGTAGAAAAAGGCATAGATGGTGTAGGTACAATGATGCTAAGAGAAGGTAATGTGGACATCACAGGGATCCCCCAATCCCACTTGAGGATGGGCTTGATGGCTCAACTACACTTCACAAAACAATTGGTCCTGACATGGTGGGCGGATTACTAAACAAAGAGAAAGGTTCTCTAAATATCTCCCTTACTTGAACAAGTAGGGGTGCTTCTATATTAGTCAAAGGAGGATTAAAATTTGGCATAGGATGTTCGTCTACCACTTCTACTTCAACCAAACCAGTCTCTTCAAACCAAATATAAAACCATTCAAATTTTTGGTCACCTATCTCACGTTGCTTAAGAGGTGGTTGTTCCTCCATGATTGGTGATAGTCCTTGTAGTCAATGGGATTGACATGGTAATTCAACCATAGTGAAAATAATGTGTGCAAATCAAACACAATTCAACCTATGGCCAATCTAGAATTGGGATCAAAGATCACACCCCTATAAAATATAGGAAAACAACAAGCAAACCAATGGCTTAGGGGCCTTCCAAAAACCAACGCTCTAGGGGAGATGAATTCCACACATGATTGGCTAGTGAAGGTATGAGGATTAGTTACGATGAAAGGTGTAAAACATCCATGACCATTCCAAGCACCATTTATTAAGGAGGGAACCCTCTAGGGGAACTGAGACCATGAATGAATGTCTTCCCCAGGTACTACAGGTACATCCCACCTACATTCACTTTTGTAACTACCTAGGAATGGTCACTAAGGATACCACCTCACAATTAATGACCAGGTGAACAATGATATTTTTAAACACACGTAATGGTAGGGTAACTAATATTGAAGCCTCAAAGGTATTACCTCACACAGAGGCATGGAACCAACAAAATCCATGTATATTTAGCAATTGATGGAATACCGCAAAAACCAAAACAAGCAGAGAGGGGTAATCTCCCTACTTGCCTCGATGCGACCTCATACTTAACTCTTTTTTTAGAGGAGCTTCCCGAAACACTAGTTGCAAGAATGAAATTTCACTCTTTGATGAATCTAGGTTTTATTTTGTGGCCTTGGAGACTTTACTCTCCAATCCTATTCCAAGGCCCTAAACCTATCTAATGTTGGTTTTCTATGAAATAAAAATGTCTAATGGATTTTAGATTACACAATTCTTTTTACTAGTTTTTTCTTATGTCAAAGGGAAGTGGACGAAGCTTCTCATGATGTTGTTGTTGGAATACTGAGAGGGGGGGAGGTGAATCAATATGAGCACTTATACCACTTTTAACCATACATACATACATACATACATACATACATACA
>JZKD02S1836905.1:476817-494356 GCA_000966675.3 Picea glauca
GTTAGTAGTATATCATCAATATATCATTAGTATATCATGAGAATATAAACACAAGCAACATCACATGAAGTACACAATACACCAAAATTTATGTGGAAACCCAAATAGGATAAAACCACTGAATAATTTCTTATATATATCAATAATACATTCATAGGAAGCACCAACTTCCAAATTCTCCAACACTAACTGAAAGGAGGCACCAACCCCTTGATTTATAGGTACCAACCTAAAGGAATATACAAATCCCCAAATTCTTTGACTCCAACTAGAAGGAGGCTACAACCCCCTAATTCTGAGGATCCAACGTGAAGGAAGCTCCAACTCCTTGTGTTCTCCGAAACGAACCGGAAGGAGGCTAAAAATCCCTTTACTTGTCCCATTCTGTCACCATGAAATATATGTGTAGACCAAATGCCACTACCACAATAACTACCGGTTTCAATACCACTATCACTGCCACTATCACTACCACCATCACTGTCACTGCCACTATCATATCAACCTATCAATGTATCCAACCTGTCACTGTATCCAACATGTCACTATCAACCTATCACTGATCAACCTGTCCAACTTGTCACTATAATCAATACTCAACCAAATCCTCTCACATGGATCATATACAAAGGACACGTCTCAACTAGATTTCCAACATCACCAACACATTCCTCTATCAAGCATGTACCAAACCATCAACATGTACCATACCAAGCATCATTTGTGTACCAAAACCTGTACCAAAACATGCATCAACCATGCACCATAACCTGTACCATATCCCTCAACCATCAAGCATGTACATCAACACCATACCAAGTATTAATCATGTACCATACCATGTATCAACCATGTACATCAACAATACACATCAACCTCATACCATATCACTCAATCATGTCATATACCATGTACCATAGGATATATCAAGAAAGTACCATCAATGGTGTACCTCAAAAAAGTACCAAACAACCAAGATCATATACCAAGTATATACCTCAACCATGCACCTAATATGTGCCTCAAGCATGTGCCAATGCCTCAACAATATACCAAAGAATTTCCTCAAGCATGCACCATAACATTATCAACATGTAACCCTCAAAACATGCATATAAACATACCTGTAAATATGTAATAGACCTATTTTATGTGATAACAGACATGCAAACCTTCCTCAACTTCAACAACAAGAGAATAACATCTTCATCAAACTTTACCTTGGTCTCACGGGACTAGTTTTTGGATTAGTCACAAAATATAACTTTCAACAAGCATAATTGCATACCTGTAATGAATAAATTTCTAAAACTAGTACCCAATATTATTCAATATCATCTCTACAATTCCTCCAAGTTTCACTAATTGGAACATCCTAGAAAAGGGGTTATAGCAAAAATGGCAGACCTTGCTGAATTTTGGCTTTTTCTAGAGAGAGAAATTGTAGAGCATTCCATGTGCCGAATATTTGATATCTAGATTTGAAAATCATACAAATCATACTAAGTACTTTACTCTATCCAATTTATTTGGTATCACTTAATTTTGATCCTCTATGAAGACATTATGACTGTTTTATCTGGAACACCTGTTTGAGACTAGTTTCAGGACTAGCCAAAAACCTTATTTTTCACAGAGTGTATCTCAAAAACTAAAATGAACCAGAAGAGGAAAGGTTTACCACATGTACCTAGACATGTCTTCTCAAAATACTATAATTTTCACTATCTAAATCATTTTATAAAAAAAATTATATCAAAAATGGTAAGATGACATTTAAATAACATACCTTAGAACACATCATCACAAGACTTCATCCTCCATTGGAATTTATCCCTTCTTTACTTCCTCTTCCCTCCGAAATTCACCTTATATATACTTGGTTACCTCATATAAGAATCACTTACTCACATAGAATTTATTCAATAGAATGTGTGTGTGAATGTACTTATGACTGACTTCTTGAGGTGTATATATACTTTTTCTAAGTAACCTCATTCATTAACTTTAGGGTTTCTTGAAATTTCTTGTTACAACAACTTTACCCTTTTATTAATTACTTTCAACCAATTAGGGGCTTATTAACCCATATTGTAACCAATTAGGGGCTTCCAACTTCATTACCTCATAACTCCTCAACTGTGAGAAACCACGTGGTATACCACCTATCACTAGAAACAACACAATAAGGACTATCCATCTATGAATGTCTTACCTGCATTTATAGTGTCCTTCATGCCCATATTCCTCAACCAACTTAGGTTAATGTAAACACAGCTCTATGGCGTACTATAACCACACCTCCAGGGCTTCATGTAGACTTTATCAAATGCACCCACCACATTTGTTGATATCAACCACTCCATCAATGAAAACAAACTTACCATCAATATCAACCACATCTCTAGGGAGTCCAGACTTCTCCAAGGGTTGACATCAATGAAAACCAACTGTCCATACCAATTGTCAAATAATATCTCCCTTTTGCATTGATGGAAACACCAACATTGATGGAAACACTGATGGAAACTCCAACATTGATGCTCCCCCTATGACCATTTCTCCTCATCAATATTTCTCACTCTCCCCCATTGTCATCAATGGAAAAGGATGTCTCTCCTTGGGGATGCTCCCCCTATCTTCATGAATATATTCTTTCTCTCGGTTTCCATTCCTTTGTTCTTTCTCTTCACATGTTTGTCTATGCATGTTCCTCTTCTCTTGTGACTTCCCATGAAGGTATAACTTCACTAAAAAACCTTTCTCTAACTTCATGCAATTGACTTTTACTCTTCTAATCTTTCTCTTTCTCTCCCTTTCACATCATTGGAAAAACGATAACTCCCCTTGTTAGTATTATTCCCCCTGTCAATATGTCTCCCTTTGTCTGTATGTTGCTAATATTTCTTTCCTGATTTCTTTATCTGATGGTCTCTCTTCACTTTAATTCTCTGCAAGATGTTGTGTTGATCAATGGAGGGATTCTTGTTTATGTTTCCTTTCCTCTCTTCTGGTGCTTCTTTTCCATTGTTGCTTCCTATTGTAATTCTATGACATATATATATAAATCATTCTATATTTCTTGACTTCACATCTTCATGGCCTACTATGTTCACTTTTTAGACATCCGTGACCATATTGTTCAACAATGTCCCTCTAATGATATAACTTATGATGAAGGTCTCTCATTCCCTGCTCTGTAGTGCCTTTCTGTGACCAACTGATTCCACTAATTCCAATTGTAAATACACTGTTGTGCATCTTCTCCAACCCATGTTTTCTGTAACTTCTAAGCATCCATATTTGTCCATATGTCACAAACTTTCCATACCTTTCATACTCAATTTTACACAATGCTAACCCATCTATCATTGTACTATCATGAAGGCTTCACGACTGCAACTGATCATCACATATTCCTATTTCTTCAAACTGAGTAAAATGTGTCCACCGACCTTCTCTATCTTCAATTCACACTATGCATGTCTAGAACAACATGTACTAAATATATCCTTGCCTGAATACATATGTGGAATACAATCATAACCTTTTTCCTATGCAACTACCAACTGATATTTGTGTGGGAACTCTACTTCTCAACTGATCAATATGTCTCTTTGTACTTATGTTATATGAATGATCTGAATATGTCTCTGCAAATACATTAAATTACTTGAAGGATGGTTCTCTAATATGTAGTATCTACTGCAGCGAATCCCCCTATTCAATATTCATATTTACTGGGAGTCTCCAAGACAAATAGCTCATAATAATACCTTCTCTCATGCAGAGTAATCTTCCTCTTTGTCTATGGATTCATCATTTTCTTTAATTATAACATTATTTTTATCTTCTCTCTAAATTCTAACATCTTCCTTTTCATCATCTTCCTAGTTTTTGACATCTTCCTCTTGGCCTATAAATTCATCATGATATTGTGTTACTGCAAGTCCTGTAAGTAAAATCATTGGAAGTGCTTCATTCATCTTCTCTTCATTCATGAGTTATTCTAGTTCCTACTTTCATTTCCAGACCTTTATGTATTTGACATCAATGTCTTCCTTCATGAAGGGCTCTATCATGCTTCAACAATTTCAAGCTATGTGTCCATAGTTGTGAAATTTGTAACATTCTATATTGTATGGGGCCACATAAGCATCTCTTGCTTGAACATTTCTTTCATACATTCTGCAATTCACAACTTTATGTCCAAAGTCAGTACATTTAAAACAATGACCATAAAATAAATTTACATACATGGGAGTGAATGATCTTGTTTGTTGTGTAGTCCTTATGAATCCCTATCTTGGTTGATCATGATCTTCTCTTCTGTCGATCCCTTCATCATGATTGAAGATTATTTGTTCCCTGAATGTAGAAGGTCTTCCATATTCATTTCTTTTTGATTCTTGTTGACTATGATTCCCTCCTTTGAGAACTTCTATATAACTCCTTTGTTATGTTTCTTTCATCATGGAGCTTGAACCTTCTTCAAAATGAACATTCTTGTATCCTAGTCGAGATTTGTCACTGTATTACCTTTGAATGTTGAGAATGTTTTCTAACACTTGAGAACTTTTCAAGTTATTGTTGAGCTTGTTAAATTCAACTCTCAATGTCATGATTTCCTTTTCAAGCTTCTCACACTCTTTTTCTTTCTTTATCATATATATCTGCATTACTTCTTCCTTTCTCTTTCCTTCTTCAAGTTGGGTTTTCAAGGAGATGTTTTTTTCATTGAATGATTTGTTTTTCTTCCTTTATTTCTTCATTTCAGTTAAAGCACTAATTAATTCTTCCTCAAGATCTACTTTGCCTTATTCTTTGCTTTCAGGAGTTCTTTTCTTATTTTCTATAGCCATAAAGAGTGATTTCTCTGAGTCACTATCACTTTCATCATCTTCATAATATGAAGAATTTTCTTCTTTTGAGTAGAGATTTTCTTGAAGACTTTCTTTTTATCTCCTTTCTTGTTTCCCTTGTGATATTTATTTTCTTTCCTGGGGTCTTCTTCTTCATCACTATCTTACTTCTTAGCATAAGGACACTTATTTGAAAAATGATCAATTTTATCACAATTAAAAATTTTGAATGGAATCATACCTTTGTACTTGTTGGTTCCTCTCTTCAACTTCCTTATGAAGTTGGCTATTTCTTCATCTTCGTCTGAATAATCACTACAACTGCAATTTGGATGACTCGAACTTTTTCTTCTTCTTTGTCTTCTTGGGTTCTTTGAAAGTTGCTTCTTTCTTGGATGAATTTTCCTATCATGTTCTCATTTCATAAGCTATAAATATTCCATGTAGCTCATCCATACTTATCGTACCTAGATATTCTCTTTCTTCTAGTGATAAAATATTAGGATCAAATCTCATTGGAATATATCTTAGTAACTTTTGAACAATCATAGATTCGTCAACTTCTTCTCCCAATCCTTTAATTGCATTGACTATTTCATCAACTCATAAAAAATAAGTTTCAATGTCTTCATATTCCTTTATTTTCAACTATTCAAATTGACCTCTGTAAGTCAGAAGCTTGGTTTCCTTGACTTTCGCATATCCTTCATAAACATTCTGAATTTTGTCGCAAATATCCATTGCAGAATCACAATGCATAACCTTGACATATACCGTATCAACCAAACCGTTTAGTATAGCATTTTTAACCCTCAAATTGTTTTGACTGTGTTTCTTTCCATCATTATCTGTTGGAGGACTGGTAGGCTCTTTGTATCCATCTTCTACTGATTGTCAAAAATAAAATCCTTATGCTTTTACATATGTTTTCATATGTATTCTCCAGAAGGCATAATTTTGTCCATCAAACTATGGTATTCCATTCTTATACACATTTGTGCTCTCCATGATCTTCCTTCTAGTGGTTAGAATAATTTCTTGAAGGACCTGCTCTGGTACCAATTGTTGTACTGAGAGGGGGGGTGGATCAGTATGAGCACTTATGCCACTTTTAACCACAATATATATATGTCAACTTTATTAGCAATATATAATCAATATATCATTAGTATATCATGAGAATATAAACATAAGCAACATCACATCAACAACATCAGTACACCAGAATTTATGTGGAAACCCAAATGAGATAAAACCACATAATGCTTTCTTATATATATCAATAATACATTCATATAAATCACAAAATTCCAAGTTCTCCAACACCAACTGGAAGGAGGCACAACCCCCTGATTTATAGGTACCAACCTAAAGGAAGCTACAACTCCCTGAATTCTTTGGCTCCAACCAAAAGGAGGCTAAAACCCCTTGATTCTCAGGCTCCAACCTAAAGGAAGCTCCAATTCCCTATGTTCTCTAGCACTAACCAGAAGGAGGCTACAACCCCCTTTCCTTTCCCTATCCTGTCGCCTTGAAATATAAGTGTATACCAAATGTCACTACCAAAATCACTATCACTGTCACTATAATTGTCAATGCCACTACCATTGTCACTGCCACTGTCATATCAACCTATAACCTATCAACCTATCACTGTATTCAACCTGTCACTGTCAACCTATCATTGTATCCATCGTGTCACTATCAAGATGTCACTGTATCTAACATGTCACTGTATCCAACTTGTCACTATCAACATGTCACTGATCAACCTATCCAAATTGTCACTATCACCGGTACTCAAACAGATCCTCTCGCATGGATCATAAATGACGGACACCTCTCAAATAGATGTCCAACATCACCAACACATACCTCTATCAATCATGTACTAAACCATCAACTTGTACCATACCAAGCATCAAATCTGTACCTCATCCTATACCAAATCGGGCATCAACCATGCACCAACACCTGTACCAAATTGTGCATCAACCATGCACCATAACCTGTACCATATGCCTCAACCATCAACCATGTACATCAGCACCATACCAAGTATTATTCATGTACCATACCATGTATCAACCATGTACATCAACAATGTACATCAACCCTATACCATATCACTCAATCATTCCATACATCATGTACCATACGATATATCAAGAAAGTACCATCAATAATGTACCTAACAAAAGTACCAAACAACCAAGATCATAGACCAAGTATATGCCTCAACCATGCACCTAATATATGCCTCAAGCATGAGCTAATGCCTCAACAATATACCAAAGACCCTCAAGCATGCACCATAACATCATCAACATGTAAACCTCAAAGATGCATATAAAAATACATTTTACTCTGTAATATACCTTTTGTGTGTGATCACAGAACTGCAGACCTTCCTCAACTTTAGCAACAAGAGAATAACATCTTCATCAAACTTTACCTTAGTCTCACGAGACTAGTTTTTGGATTAGTCACAAACTCTAACTTTCAACAAGCATAATTTCATACCTGTAATGAATAAAGTTATAAACCTTGTACCCAATATTATTCAATATTTTCTCTACAATTCCTCCAAGTTTCACTACTTGGAACATCCCAAAAAAAAGGGTTATAGCAAAAATGCCATACCATGTTGAATTTTGGCTTATTCTAGTGATCCAGATTATTTTCGGCATGAAATGAAGGTGAAGACATGATAAAGAAATGTAAAGAGATATCTTAGATATCCAATAATATAACAAAAATATATATTAGACATGCAACCATAAACACAAAGATAAAGTAATACACAATTTCTATTCATCAGCGAAATGTACAAAACTGTAGAAATACAGAGTGAAAGACTTGCTGCAATGGTGACAACTTATCTCTTTGAATAGATGTGACGTCTAATAAAATTCACAAGAATATGATTAAAATGAGGCTCTCAATTCCTTTTTAACATAAAGAAAATCCAAAACCCTAACCCCGAAAGATGAAAATCCAATAGTTTTGTGGACCACGTTTTGGGTAGTTTGGTGTATCAATTTCCCGAGGGCATAACTTTGGAATACGATCTCTGTTTGGGGAACATGAAATATCGTTGGAAAGGTATTGTCGAGGAGATTCATTTTTTGGGATCGAATAGAGACTTTGTTCATAATTGAGGTGCTCAATCCTGAAAAAACTTCATTTAGTCCCTCAAAATGGCCCCATAAGTTTAGGAACCGAAAACTGCTAAACATAGTAAATTTCCAGAAGACTGTTTTGAGCCAGTTGGAATAGGTGGGTGGGAAAACAATACCCACTCGAATCAATCCTCCCTCCTTAGAAAGCAATGGTATGCATTGCGTTGAGTTCCCGGGGGAGAGGGAAAAGCATTTGTTGAATATGCATCTTGATGAGCTGCTTCCCTTGCTGGAGAAGTTGCACTGCTTAGCTTGTTGAAGGCTGTCATGAACCTGTGGATGGAAGGCTTGGAAATTTTTAACCATTCTGGCTACATGAGATGAATGTGTGCAGAAGGAATCCTTGCAATTTTATTCAATCTTGTCGACCTACTTCTGTTGGACAGAAGGTGCTTGGATTGAGGTTGTAGTGGTGTTCTTATGTTCATCTTTTGAACAGACTATGAAGAATATGAATTTTTTAGTATGATATACTACCTTGCGACATTGTTTAGGTGGAACAATAGTTGGAACTACCTCTGGTATCTTGTAGAGATGACCCCCCAGAGTAAAAATGACACTATGGGGTTGAGACTCATAAATATCATGGTGCTTCTACATATATGGTTGGCCCAACAGAACATCACATACATCCAGTGGGGAAACATCATACAAAACCTCATCCTTGAAGGGATGCATGTTTTATGACAATCAAAACTGTTCACTGACACATAGTTCTCTTCCCTAGAGAATCCACCCGATGTTGTATGGTTGTGGGTGTGGTGTTGTCAACAATACCAATTGTTTGATGACCTCTACTAAGATGCAGTTATTCTGGCTTCCACTATCAACTATAAATTGCAGCGGGGTTCCCTTCACCCACATTTGTGAATGAAAAAGGCGCCCCCCCTCTTCAGGATCTGTTGGTTCTTCTACTTGAAATGTTGCAGTCGTTACAGTAGCAGGGGGTCTGCGTCGATGATCTTTCTTCTACTAGTATTTTATGAATCAGATTCCAAATTAGGGTTCGGCTCCTTGTCTTTGATCTCGTCCACCAATGAATGTTTTGAGAGACATTCATCGGTGTTGTGCCAGGGGATTTTGTAGAAATATCACCATTTTCCAATGTCCTTCTTCATCTTTCTGTTACCCTTATTTTCCTATGGATTGGACTAGTTTTCTTAAGGCTGGTTGTGAGGGTCGTCTTTACCATTCTTTGGTTTTTGCGGATTTGCAGACCTGAACTTCCACTTGTTCTAGCACTTAAATTTTTTCTCAATTTTAATAGCATATCGATAAGCAACACCCAGTGATGAGATGTCCAAAAAATCCATTTCAGTTTGTATGTATCTATGTAGAGCCCCACAGTATTTCAGAACCAACTGTCGCTTGGATTCTTTAAAACCTAGCTTGGTTCACAAGGTGTTGATTTGAGAAAAAGGTATAAATATTCTCCTTATTACTTTGATTTGTGATATATTCTTGATTGAATTTTCTATTAATTTGAAGTAATTAGGAAAGAAAATGGTTAAAAATATTTTAAGAAATAATATTGAGTGATATTAGATATTTTCTAAACTTTGGTTTGAATTGTTGTGATTTTATGAAGAAATGGACAATTTCTGCTATCTAAAGATGATTGAGAAGATCATGAAGATGCATAGGCCATTAAAGATTGAAGGAATCAGGCATAAAGCGGTTTAAAGGAAGATTGAATTTTATTTTGCAATCTTCATAAATATTAAAAGCAATCCTGAGGATATCTCGATCCTCAGGATAACTTAATTTACTTATTTCATTGTAATATATAGAGGATGATGGACATTAAAGAGACACCCAAGAAATTTAACCAAGCATTTAGATCTCTTAATTGTTGACATTCTGTACGACAATCCATTGTAAATGAGTTCTCAGTTATGGAATTAATGAAATCCTTGAGCGTTTTGATCATCTTTGTGTACTGATTTTTTAGTAGCAGTACCTTCTGAAGACTGTGGGCCCAGTCAGAAGGAGTTACTGTGTCATCTGTAATCGTATCAATTCTATTTTAGTTCTATGATTTGAATTTCCTTGCAACAGTTAAGATAAATTCATGAGTGGGTTGATTCTTTTATGAATTAGTTATGTTGTTCATTTGTAGAAAATAGATGTTTCATTTGAAGATTTTTTATTATTGTTCCATTTCCAATTGCTATAGATTTATCCCATGTGAACTCTTTTAATTAAATTTGCATTTACTGTTCTTTTCGCATACATTGTTCCTTTTATCAAATTCACATTTGTTGTTCCTTTCGTTTAATTCACATTTGTTGTTCCTTCTTAAATATCCAGTATATCATTGTTCTTTTCCAGTAGATTAATTAATCATTGAGAGATCGATTCATTAAGTAGTTGTGCAGATTAAATTACTATTTCTTAGATAAAGAGTTCAACAAATTGATTAATGTTTTGATTCATGGTGTGTTATTGTTCAGATTACACTTATGTTAAGTGAGTTATTAGTTTTAGAGTTTTTAATGAATATGTGAAGAACTTGATTATTGCAATAATTTAGATAGACTCAGATTTGGTTTAACAGAAGTATCTACATGATTTAAACCTCTACAACTATCTGCATAGAATTTGTTGATATTCTTGAAGGAAAAGATAAATCCTCGGTTGATAAATTAATGTCAAACTAAGGTTTTTTTTAGGAAATCTTTAGAGCCCAACATTTTGGCTTCGTTGTCGAGGAGAATGTCAAAGATAGCATAGGTTGCTTATCTGGAGGATGAGGTATTGAAAATGGAAGGTAAGAACCTATGTAGGAGAAAAGTAAAATGATTGTGCCAACACCTACTTTCAGCTGATGCATAGAGGTTATATAGGTGCATATAATTTGTGTCAGTGTGTATGACTAAGAAGAAAGAACCTGAAAAAAAAATCCCTACCAAAAACTACAAAATCCTAGGGCCTGGTGCCCCCTGGAAGGAGCACTTTCATAGATGAAATTATCTGAAAAGTTGAATCTCAAGCCTCGATTGGACCTTGAAAAGGTTCTACCCAAATCCCTCAAGCAACAAATTCACCAACTGCAGCTCATGCTGAGGTTCATAGAGGAACTGAAGGGACTGAACAAAGTTTCCAAAATACACATACTCCACTTTCCAGTCCTTTAGACGAGGGAAATTATTGTAATTTGAAACACCTGAACCTGGATATCTTTTGATATTGATAGGATAAGGAATACCTGGAATCCCAGACATAGGTAGTGCAATTAAATCTCCTAAGGGACCAAGTAATCAACCAACCCAAATAGAACACCCAGACCAAGAAATCCATGAAGGTTATTGCCACATTTTCGACCAAATGGCACACCAAAATCAACCATGACCCTAGACTTCCACTTTGGAATATACTATAGTTGATCCGGTTTCTAATTCCCCATTGAAATCCATTCCACTACAAAATATTCCAACCTTCAATGGATTGATCTCAAAGGATCTTGACACGTTCTTATTCGACTTTGATGTCCTGTGTAGAGTCTATGACTATACCTATGAACCCCAGAAACTAAAAATATTTCCTTTCACTTTGAAAGGAGAAACTTTACAATGGTTTATGGGACTAGGGGGAGGAACTATAAATTCATGGGATGAAATGAAACAAGCCTTCATCATGAAATATCAAGACTACTACAGAACCAGGGATTTAAAGGATGAAATCTTTAAAATGAGTGCAAAAGAAAATGAAACACTAGAAGAATATGTTGAAAGGTTTCAATATAACTTGCAGAGATCACCTTACGGTACACTACCAGGTGAGGTACTTAAAGACACTCTAATAAAAGGTATGAAGGATGAATGGGTAGAAACATTGAATTCAATGGGAAAAGGTGATATTTATGAAGAAACATATGATAAAATTGTCCAATTGTGCATCAGGTGTTCACGAGGGAGTACATGAACCAGATCAGGAATATAGACTCCCATCACCAGAATTAGTAATATTACTAGTGGGAGTGTCACCCGAGTAGAAATTGGTAATCTTTTAGAAAATTTTAAAACATACATTTTGGGTACTTTGACTACACAATTGGATGTTCTACAGTTTAAACAATAACAAGTAGAAGAAGAACAGCCATTGGCCATATTTTTTCCATGATGTAGAAGGAAACATGGTTGAAGGGAGTGTCCCTTGAATGTGGGTTGGATTTGTGCCATCTGTGAAAAATACCATGCGACAAAGCAATGTCCATCACTCCCAGGACTAAAATTTGTCTTTAAAGAAGTAGAAGAGGAAACAAAACCAGTATATTTGATGGCTCAGCATCGCCAATGGAAGGCTTGTCCCCCAGGTATGCTACAAGATCCCTCTTCTTTATTTTTTGGACAGTCTAATCAACAACATAATTTTGGAAATGAATGGCAGGGTCAACCATTTTCTAACCCTGCCTGGCAGTCCCAACAATATCCTACTGCACCTTGGCCAAATAAATCAGTTGCTAATCCTAATTTGAATAACTTGCAATACCCTACCCCATTTTGGAAGAATTCAAATAACAACCCCTATCCTTCACAGTGGACTAACACAATTGCCCAAGCCCCCAATTGGAATCAAAACTGGTAGCGCTCCATGGGACTGACCAATCAACCCATGGGAATGGCTCCTCAAGCTCAACCCACTTTACAAGCTCCACTTCAATTACCCTAGAATACTCAACCTCAAATGTGCCCTCAATTACCAGCTCAACCCAACCCAAATATTAATAACAAATCATCCCATCTCGTGCAAATTGTCGAGAATTTGGAGGGTGAAAATTTTTTTGTAGGGTGCAACAAACTTCGTTTGAGATCAGGGCATGTAATTTCTCCCGAGAAAAATTAAATTCATCAAGAACAAGAGAATGAGAATGATAGAAAACCAACAATAAAACCATCGACTGTGGTCATAACAGTAGAAACGGAACAGGGGGAAAACACATTCAAGCAACAGAATCCTGATGAAGATGTAATTTGTCCTGCCCCATTTCCCGAGAGGCTAATGTTAGAAAAACCAGATGTATATCCTAACTTTGATATCGTCGGGGAACTAAAGAATCTATGTGTTAAAATTCCACTCCTACAGGATTTGCAAGATATTTCTATTTATGCAAAAACAATTAAATAATTATTTGGGAAGAAGCCCATAATGAAAACTAAGAATCCATCAACTGTTCATGTGGTAGGAACTTTGTCCGATCTTATTATAGGAAACTAGGAGCCAGTCAAATACACAGACCTATGGAATCTCGTGGTAACAGTTCAGATACAAGGTTGTTGTTTTCCAAATACACTGGTAGATTTGGGGGCATCCATCAATATTCTGATCATCGATACCTGTAATGTCATGGGTATCATATCCTTCGAACCTAATTCAATTATGTTAGAATTGGTTGATAGATTAGTGGTTAAACCAGTGGGCACATTATAATACATAGCAATCTCGGTCGACTCTTGGGAATACCCAGCTGTTATAACCCTAAATTGCACTATCCCTTCTTACCTGGCATCAGGCCTACTCATTGCCTTTCCTTGCCAAAACCATGCTAAATAGACTCTTTAAAAACATACTAAATCAAGTAACCCATGCCCTAACCTAGCACTAGGCGCGTTGGGATGCTAGCAGGCCTTCTGCAGCACGCGTGTGAACGCTGGCTGGCCCACTACAGCCCGCGTTTATCTAACAAAGCAAAAAATCAGGAAAGTTTCCGTCAGGATGAAGAGCTTTTTTTCAATTAACTGGAACTCCCATCCATGCATGGCCGAGAGTTCACCTAAAACCCTAGCTCCTTCTAGCCTATAAAAGGAGGGGTAGGAGTACTATTAAAAAGGAGGAAAAATCATAGCAAAGAAACTCTGCCAAATTGCCAAGTCCATTTTGTCCCAACCCTTTAGCCTTGCCTCAAGCTTTAGGAGGAATTCAAGAACAAGCAGTTGGAGGACAAAAGAAGAGGAGGAGCCCAGGATCAGGATCGAGGAACGGTGGTCGGTCTCTAAAATCATTGTAAGTTGATTCATATTGAGATTAATGAAAAAGATACTTTTCCCGTCCCGAATACATGAATCTCATCTATGCTATTTGATTTGTGTTTTATCTCTAACCCTCTAGTAGGTCAGTAGCATGCATGCATAGATTTGTCTTGATTGCAGGATCGCTTTGTGGAAGGAGCAGGAGTAGCAAGGAGATAAAAGCTCAATGGAGGATCTACCTCAACCGTCAATAAAAAGGTTAGTTGATTCTTCCCGTGTTTGCCTGAGGAAAAGGGTTATAGGTTTGGGTAGGAGGTTAAAAGTTATTCTTGAAGGGTCATGATATGCATGCAAGTTTAAATCCCTAGCTTGCTAGTCCGTAGGGTAGAAAAACCCCACAACAGAATTGGCGACTCCACTGGGGATAGTCTTACTCTCAGGGTTTCCGGATTTGGTTAAAAATCTTTTGGGTAGTTCAAAGAAGTTCAATCTCTGTTTCTTTGTTTATTTTTGTTTTCTGTTAGGTCAATGCTAGCAGGGAACCTAGTTATCAATGCTAGTTTTCCTTGACGGACGCTTGACATTCATTCTCAGGACACACAGAGGTACACGCAGCCTGCAGAAGGCCTGCACGTGTGTACCCGCGCCCTAAATTTCTACAACACACGTTTGCCCGCGTTCTGTAGTAGTTTCAATAGCGTGTAGTTTTCAGGAAGCTCGAGAGGCAGTCTCCTCTTCCCTGTCAGAAGTTTATCTTCTCCGGGGGCTTTCTGGATCCTGTCTGGGTCTTGATTGGTTCAGTGTTTTGTGCTTCAGTCTGTCTTGTTGTGTTGTTTTTCTTTACGTTGGTTTTCTTTTTTGCAAATCTCGCTTTTCTATTAAAGTGATAGCATCTAAGCCTGTTAAAGACTCTGGTTGTCAATACCAGAACCCTTTTTCAGGACTAGACTGTCTGTGTGTAATATTATCTCATTTTTTATACAGACCCGAGGCCTGTTTAAGGCTAGCCCGCAGGTACCCGTGCTCTGTAGAAGCTTAGCACGCGTTTGCACGCGTGCTGTATTGGTGACAGTCGCGGGCTTGATTTCCATCTTTTCAGCTTGGGTGGGGCAGTCATCCCCTCCTGTGGTGAGAAGAGCTCCTCTCATGGGTCTAGAGTCTGGGGCTGCACAGTCAGCAGGTTAGGGCATTTTCCCCTTAGCTTGTGTTTGTTATTAGATTTTTTGATAGAAAAGACAAAAGAGAAAAAATATTAGTTTTATGGTTTTTAGGCAAGTGTTGGAATTGGGGCTATCTTGATTATTTTTTCGCATTGTGTGCTCTGATTCTGTTTGCAATCTGCGCTTTAAGCCAGAGTTTTCTTTTTATTCTCTTGGTTTTGATCTTGTCGTCATTTTTCCTTGTTGCGTTATTTTGCAATAAAAAAATAAAATAAAAATTCTTTCATTTTCTTCTTGATTTGAGGATTGAGTTGTTGCATCAGTAGCTAGGAAAGAAGTCTTTTGCATAAGTTTTTTGCAGTGCATGTCTAGTATAAGTAGCTTGCAGATCTGAGTGAAAGTCCTTCATATTTACTACATGAAATCTTAGTAAATTTGAAAAAGAAAAGAAGTCTTTCGTTGAAAAGTTGCTGGTTTTGCATTTTTAGAAAAAGTTTGTTTCCAAGCATTTCTGTGCATTTTGCTTTGAGTCTGTTTACACACCATCAGTTTCACTTCCGCACCTTGAGACTTAATAAATCCCATTAAAAGCAACGCTAAATAAAATCAAGTAGACTTTTCTGTTTGTAGGGTGCATTTACTAGCTTAAGAATAGGGCCTTGGAATAGGTTGGAGAGTAAATTCTCCAAGGCCACCCAAACCAAACATTGGAGTCTGTCATTAGGGAGTGTAGAAGTCCAGTTACAGAAAGTTATTCAGGACCCCCCTCTAACACAGGGGCTAAAAATGAGGTCGCGTAAGGAAAGGTAGCGGAGATAACCCCTCCAAAGCTGGACCAAGCGTTGTGGAGAACACATATAGAGGATCTGTTAAGGGATTCCGTCGTTAGCATTTGCCACGGAACTTCATGGGTCTCGAATCCGTTCGAGGTCCTCAGTCATCTTTCGGAACACTTTCTCTCGATACCCTTGACAGGTTTCAGGCTTGATACCCTGCTCATTGTGGTCTACCCGACTGCTGACTGTACCCGCCTGATAGTTTTTCACGTGCTAGCAAACTAGTTGCCTATATTTTCTAGGGACATACACAGGTGACTGCGGGGGTATACCGCGGTACCTAGGACAGACATCGGACCAACGCTTTGCAGAGTATACCCGGAGGGTTCTTCCGTATTCGAGTTGCACTTGCACCGATAAGGTACTCTAGTGTTGGTTGTTGTAACAGTTCTTCCTACTAATATAGTGCTTGCTTGATTTATCTTCTAGGGGTTTTATTTTAGTGTGTGATACTGTTTGTTCGAGTAGAATACCTTAGCGTGTCGTGAATATTCTCACAAAGTGGAGGATTCCGAGATCAGTCGGTCATGAAGGCTTCTGGGCCTACCGCTGGTTATACTGGAGCCACCCCTGCCACCATTGAGCCGGAAGCTAGACCATCAAGGGTCTGTCGAAGCAACTGGGGCTTTTGAGCCCGAAAAACCCCTCGAGGAATCGACCACCAATCTTGGCGTGATTGAAACCTCAAACGCTGATTTTGGGCCAGACATTATTGTGCCAATTCAATTTTACGAAAGCCTATCAGCACCTAACCCAGTTATGGAACAAATCACTTCCTCTGGGACATCTTCCATTCCCATCACTGTTGTTACCACAAGAGAAGCTTCTCCTAACTTGCCTTTGTCGATGGTCTGGGCCACCACGGTTTCGGCCGCATCTACGTCGCAAAGTGGACCGACGCCATCTATCGCGGCGGCCACACCTCCTTACACACCTAGTGCGACCGGCCCTCCGTTTTCATACGGTATGCCGAGTTCAGGTACAAGTCCTGCACTCACTTCCTCCATTTCACAGACTTTGGGTCTGGGGGCAGGAAGCTCTAACGCTTCTCTGCAAGGTCAACCTGGGGGCATTCCTATCCCCTTTAATGCTTTTCCTTACACTGGGGGTCATATCCCTCTTTCGTCCCCTTCGCTTGGTGGATTGCCTCAGCCGTCCGCCGGGCTACCTGCACACACGAGTCCATTTGGAGCCGGGAGTCAAGGAACGCCTGCGCAAACTCAACAGGTAGGTTCGTCACCGTTCGTTTAGAATGGGATGTTTGGTCATAACACGTTCACATCCACTGCCTTCCCATCAGGGGGCACACCTATTTTTGGATAGTCTACGCCAGCACAGGGTACTATTCCTGTGCCAGGGGCACATATACCAGGACCTTGGAACTCAGGACAAGGATCCGTTCCTTCATCTGGAATGCCAGTTTGGGGCAATTCTTTCCATAGCCAATGGAACCCTAGACAGGCCTCTATGCCTCTCCCCACAGGACTAGCATGGGGGAATCCTTCCCAAAGTTCGTCAAATACGATGAAC
>JZKD02S1836905.1:499579-548140 GCA_000966675.3 Picea glauca
GAACGTCCAATCAAGTCTTTGTTCGAAATCACTGAAGCCTTCAGTCCGATCATCAAGATTATCAAGTCCATAACCGACGAGCCATCGAAGACCTCTGGGTAGTGCAGTCGTACACCCATATTACACTCCTACCCGAGTTTCAGAAGACTTTGAAGTTGTTTCTCGAGCTCTGAAGTACAACCATCATGCCAAATCAGCTTCTGAGAGATGGATACTTTCTATGTATATCTTTCTGATTTCGAGATGTAGCTCCGCTGTGTATTGTTCGCGGCTACTCTTTATAGTTATTTGACATGTATCTACAGTGTATTTGATTGGTAGCCATGGTTCTGATTTATCCCGAGCATGGGTATGCCCGCCTCGGTGAGACATTTGATATTTTTTGCAGACTACACTTCCCGATTCCTGATTCCTGGGCTCACTCATTCAGCATATCAATACAGATTGGTAAATAATTGGTAATGTATTTCAGCCATAAGATGCTCTTCTAACCTCACACATTAGGGGGCATCTGTTATAACCCTAAATTGCACTATCCCTGCTTACCTGGCATCAGGCCTACTCATTGCCTTTCCTTGCCAAAACCATGTTGAACAGACTCTTTAAAAACCTCCTAAATCAAGTAACCCACACCCTAACCTAGAACTGGGTGCGTTGGGATGCTAGCATGCCTTCTGCAGCATGCGTGTGAATGATGGCTTGCCAACTATAGCCCGCGTTTACCTAACAAAGCAAAAAATCAGGAAAGTTTCCGCCGGGACGAAGATCTTTTTGTCAGTTAACTAGAACTCCCAGCCATGCATGGCCGAGAGTTTGCCTAAAACACTAGCTCCTTCTAGCCTATAAAAGGAGGGGTAGGGGTACTACTAAAAAGGAGGAAAAATCATAGCAAAGAAACTCTACCAAATTGCCAAGTCCATTTTGTCCCAACCCTTTAGCCTTGCCTCAAGCTTTAGGAGGAATTCAAGAACAAGCAGTTGGAGGACAAAAGAAGAGGAGGAGCCCAGGATCAGAATCGAGGAACGGTGGCCGGTCTCTAAAATCATTGTAAGTTGATTCATATTGAGATTAATGAAAAAGATACTTTTCCCATCCCAAATACATGAATCTCATCTATGTTATTTGATTTTTGTTTTATCTCTAACCCTCTAGTAGGTCAGTAGCATGCATGCGTAGCTTTGTCTTGATTGCAGGATCGCTTTGTGGAAGGAGCAGGAGTAGCAAGGAGATAAAAGCTCAATGGAGGATCTACCTCAACCGTCGATAAAAAGGTTAGTTGATTCTTCCCGTGTTTGCCTGAGAAAAGGGGTTATAGGTTTGGGTAGGAGGTTAAAAGTTATTCTTGAAGGGTCATGATCTGCATGCAAGTTTAAAGCCCTAGCTTGTTAGTCTGTAGGGTAGAAAAACCCCACAACACCAGCTGATTTCCTAGTTATCAACCCAAGAAGTAGACTTGATGGACACCCATTGATATTGGGACAACCATGGCTAGCAACAACAGATGCATACATAGGATGTCGCACAGGAAACATGACAATTGCTGGAGGAAGTGCTACAAAGAACCTTATCATGTATCCTCTAGCTAAATTGAGTCTGTCTATCATACATCAACATTTCCAACCACCTAGATATCCAGAATAAAACCTACGATCTCCTCTCACACTAGAAGAATCTCTTGGGATCAAAAGTCAACTGGAAGATGATGTAATCAATAGCTTCATTAACAACCCAACCGTTATAGGAAACCCAACTTGTCAAATGATAAAAGTTGTTTTAGATAATGAAGCACAGGGAGATCCTTTGGAAGATTTGATGGAGTAAAACATTCCCACTACTGTTGTCCATAACAACATTTCAGTTGAAATCACACTAGGAAGATTTATGAATATTAATGCCAATTTGAATGAGAAACAACAACAAAAATTGATTCAGATCCTTTCTAAATATCAACAAGATTTTGCTTGGGAGTATTTCAACACGAAGGGAATTGATCCCCAACTCTGTACACATCATATCTATATTGAAAAAGATGTCCGACCCATCCGACAGTCCCAATGAAGATTGAATCCTTGTCTAAGGGACGTTGTTAAAGAAGAATTACAGAAACTGTTGGATGTAGATTTTATATATCCTATTTTAGACATCTGGTGGGTCTCTCCACTAGTAATCATCCCTAAGAAAAATGGGAAGTGGTGAATCTGTGTAGACTACAAATAACTCAATAAAGCTACCCAGAAGGACCACTTTCCCTTACCTTTTATTGATCATGTCCTTGATACTTTAGTAGGGAAGCAATTTTTCTCCTTCCTATATGGCTTCAGTGGTAATAATCAGATTCAGATTGCTCCAGAAGACCAGGATAAAACTACTTTTACATTTCCCTGGGGTACCTTTGCATATCGAGTATTTCCCTTTGTATTATGTAATGCTCCATCTACATTCCAAAGATTTATTTTAAGCATAGTTTATGATTTGATTAACGAAGGACTTGAAGTTTACATGGATGATTTTACCCCTTATGGCACTGACTTTGATCAAGCTTTAAGCAATCTGGAGAAGGTACTAAAACGATGCATTGCTACTGGGCTATGTTTGAGTCATAAGAAATGTCATATGATGATGACTAGAGGTGTGGTACTAGGACACTATTTTTCTGCAGATGGAATCAAGGTAGATCCCACAAAAATAGAGGTAATCCTTAATCTGCCTACACCTCATACAGAAACTGAGGTATGCAGTTTCCTTGGCTATGTAGAATATTATCGCAGATTCATTGAAAATTTTTCAAGAATAGCTGCACCTTTACATGATTTAATTGGTAATGTGTAATTTCAGTGGTCTGATAAGTGTGATGTTGCATTTGCAGAGCTCAAAAGTTTGGTTTCAAAAACATATGTGCTGAGAGGACCAAATTGGAAATTACCATTTCACATCTCTTCAAATGCATCATATATTTCCATAGGCGTTGTCCTTAGACATGAAGAAGACAAGAAACCCTATTCTACTTATTTTATTAGCAAAAATCTGACTCGTGTCAAATTATATTACGCAGTAACAGAAAAATAATTTTTAGTCGTTATACATGCTATTAATAAATTTTTCCACTATATAATAGGCTATCCAGTTATTTTGTATATTGATCATTCTGCTATCAAACATTTAGCCAACAAACCAATTACTAATGGACGGGTTTCTCGGTGGTTGTTTCTATTGCAGGAATTCAACATCATCATTAAGGATCGGTCGGGAAGAGAGAATCTTGTTGGAGATTTCTTCTCTCGTGTACCCAAAATAGATAACTCTTTGATAGTTGAAGATCAATTTCCAGATGAACACTTGTTTTATGTCACTATTAAGATGCCTTGGTATGTTGATGTGGTGAATTATCTGGCAGCTGGGAAATTTCTAGCCCACTTGTCATCAAGAGAAAGGAAATTAATCATTCAGCACAATGCATGGTTTACCTATATTGGTGGATATCATTTCCACTCAGGGTCTGATCTTCAGATCCGAAGATGTATCAAATATGATGAAATTTACGATGTATTGAAGGCGAGTCATGATGAGCCCTGTGGTGGACATTTTTCAGACCACAGAACTGGGCATAAGGTTTTACAGATGGGCTATTATTGGCCCTCAATATTCAAAGATGTAAAGAAGTATGTCCAGGCCTATGATAGTTGTCAGACAATGGGCTGACCAGGACAAGCTGATGAAATTCCCCTACAAGCATAAGTAGTGGCAGAACCTTTCGAGAGATGGGCATTGGATTTTGTTGGCCCCTTCAACCCAAAATCAAATTAGAAATATTATATGCTAGTTGCAACAGACTATATGACCAAGTGGGTAGAAGCAGTAGCCTTGACAAACGCAACTGAGGAAGCAGTCATTAAGTTTATCTTTGAATTATTTGTACGCTATGGATTACCTAGGGAAGTAATCATTGACGAAGGGTTGCAATTTACAACACATAAAATTTTGGCTACTCTGCACAATTATCACATTAAACACATAGTTACCTCCCCATACCACCCACAGGAAAACATACAAGTGGAAAGTACCAAGTCTTGGAGGCAATCTTGACAAAAATAGTTTCAACAAACCATCAAAATTGGCCAGTCGAGCTTCCAAATGCCTTATGGGCCTATCGCACAACATGGCGTAACACTACTGGATACTCTCCTTATCACCTAGTCTTTGGAAAAGAACCTATATTTCCAATTGAATTTGAGATCAAGACTCTAAGAATGGCCCAGGAAATTGGACTGGATCTTACTGAAGCACACACACAACGCTTACAACAACTCAATGATTTAGATGAATCATGCATGTTCACCCTTCAATGCACATTTTTTATTCAACAACAGAGAGCTAGATGGAACGATAAGCATATCAAGAAGAAATCCTTCCAGAAAGGTGATTGGGTGCTTCTCTATGATTCCAGATTTCAAGATTTTCTGGGGAAATTGCAGACAAGGTGGTTGGGACCATATGAAATCAATGAAGTTCATGATAATGGCACTATCACTTTAGTTACCATCGATGGTTCTGGTTCTCCTTTTCTGGTAAATGGACATCGGCTACGACTCTACCATAAACCGCTTTCAATATAATATTTTTTCCAAGAAGTAAGTAATGATCCTACTGTTCATATTTTAGTTGGCTAGGAAAGTAACCCAGTAGCTTCAGTTCCATGAAATTGTTGTCTTTCCAGCACTGTATATATTGTATATATTTTTCTTTAAAGATTTGATTGAGTTTTTAGTTTTTTTACTTTCTAGGAAAGTCACTATAGAGATATTTGGAGAATAAAAAACAGAAAAGATGACTGTAATGAAATATAATTAGCACTCTTTTCTGTTCCTTATTCAAACTTCAAATTACTCCTATCTCACTTTGAAAAATCCATTGAATAGAAACCTTGTTTTACACAGGAGATGAATATGTCATGTTCCATAGCAAAAAGTTGGGCAACTACACTAAAATAATGCGCAATTGTAGTAAATAGAAAATGAATGCATGACACTACAAACCATCCAATACTTCAATCATTGAATAAACCTACCCATAAAAATTGAATGAATTTAGTTGATGACTAATCAATCCTATTTCGCTAAAAGAAAAATGTCTATAGAAAGTATCCAATTACTTAATTAGATGGTTTAAAATTTGAACATCATCCTTGTTGCTCATTCGAACGTAACAACTTTTGTTCCCTTTGTTGCGATTGTCATTCCCTTTGTGGGTAGTGTCGTTCATTTGAATGTAACAAATCTCGTTCCCTTTTTTGCAATTGTATTTCCCTTTTGCGAGTCATATCGTTCATTCAAATGTAACAACTTTCATTCCCTTTGTCGTGATTTTCGTTCCTTTTTTGGGCAGCGCTATTCATTCGAAAGAAACAATGGTTGTTCCTTTCTACAGTTGTTCCTTTCCTTTGAAAATAACTATTTTTCACCAACAACATGTCCTTCTGATACGTTTAGCCACTCCTTTGGGTATGAACTTCACTAACTAATTTTCAACAACAATACTTCTAATCATCATGGTAACGATCTATCATTTGTGGACTATCTAACATACCTTATCAAATTATTTTTGGATTGATTTTTCTGAATTATCTTAATATTGTTCATAATTCTTAACCACCATAATTCATTTCTTTCCCCTATATATACATATACTTGAATGATAATTTTTCTTCACATCATAATAAGGAGTCTAAGGAACATTTTTACTTGGAATTATTACACTTCTTATTCCATCCCACACTCTTAAGGAGTAGATGAGCCTCCCTTAATAAAGCCTAAAAAAAAATAATAAAAAAAGGAAATAATAATTAAATTTAAATAAAGAAAATAAGCTTATCCCAAAAAGGATATGGGGTCTCATCATGATCCAACCTACCACGATCATAAGAGATTAACATAAGTGGCATTCCCACTATGGCTACCAAACTAGGGAAATGGCCTTTAGCATTTAGCATCAAAGAACAAGAGGTCTCATCATGAGTTGGCTTGTTCACTTAGGTTACAATCTAGCGAGTGGCATTGTCGTTATCTGGCTACCAAACCAGGATAGTGGCCTTTTTGGGAAAAGATGATTCGAACTATTTATTGAGGATACAGGCTCATCTATGGGTTAAAAGGTAACCTTTTCGAGGCTATGGGTGCCTGTTGGCAGCAGTGGCTCTGCCTGTGATATGGAAGTTTATCTTAAATACGCTTAGTTTTTTTTGTGTTTCTAGACTTCCTTTCTTAAAAAAGAGGCTATCATTCCAGTTATATTCAACACAAGGGAAAGTAAAAAAGTTATGACATGTGGAATATTTATAAAAAGTGAACAAATTTAGACTACTCGGAATATTCTTCCTTAAACATATTTGAACATGGGTATTTGAACTTGTACTTCCCACAAAAGGTGTGATTATTGTTCATGATTAAACATTAATTTTATTTGAAAGATATTAATGGTCGTTCTCCTGGCGACGGAGGCGTAATAATTATCCCTCACTTAATTAACCGCCATCATTACGTTCACACATATCGACGATCAAGGTTGACCTTTTCATTTATCAGGGGGCGGATACTCTGTACGATTATCAATAGACCATAATGATTACAATTAATGAAAAAAATTGTATTTCAATATACCATTGTTGTTCTGTAATTTTTACCATTTTTAGTAATATTTTCTCACAACTTGGTCTAACTAAGTTTATAGTTTGGAATGATAGCTGTTCTGACTTGTTTACAAAAAACATGGGAAGCCGAAGAATATGCCGCAAGCCCACATTGTTGCAAGTAATCGACCAAGCAAGGGAAATTTTACACCGTTTGGGATGGACACAATACTTTAACAGACTGTAGGGATTTGATGTAAATGTCACACTATCATTTTTCCAAAACTTACAAGGAGGAGTCTCAGTAATTATAGGTATACAAATAATGGTTACAGATGCCATTATAGCTGAGGTAACAGGCCTCCCAAATAAAGGAACACAGTGGACTGGGAAATATACAACACTCAAGGAGACTGTGGAGTCCTTCATAGAACCAGGAGAAGAATAAAAAAGGGGAAAGGCCTCAACTCCTCTGCTCTTAGTGAACCATGGAGAGAGATAGCTGGCGTGATAGAAATATATATCAAATGCGACGGGAGATACGATGTGGTGAGACCTTTCCACCTTAAGTTACTAGCAGCATTAAAACAAAGGTCAGTGATAAATCCACCATTCTTTTTTAATACCATGCTGCATGAAGTCGTTGCAAGAACCCAAAAGGCCAAAGACCCTACCAATGTAATTAGTCACCACAGGTTATTAAAATTGATAGTAAACAGGGAATTAAATGACACACAAATAACTTGGGGAGACTTAATTGAGCCTGATAGGCCCCTACAAATTGAGCAACCTAAATTCCACCATGAAATTCCCCCACAAGGAATTGAGGCAACTGAGACAAAAGGAGATAATGCCCAAATTGAAATTCTAGTACCCCAAACCCAAATAGAAACAAACAATGCTCAGTTGGCAGAAACTCAAAGCATGCAAGCAGAAACATCAAAGAGAAAGAGACAAAGAACAATTCATATTCCTGCAGCCTCTATAAAAAGACGAAGGGGTAAAAAGATAGTACAACCTGAAAGCACTCAAGAAACCATGCAAATAGAACAACCATCACATGAAATCACTTAGGAAACTGTACAGATAGAATATCCATCACATGAAATCCCTACAGAACAACAGGATGACTTTTTCAGAAGTTATGAAGTAGAGATGGCTCAAGTATTGGTAAATTTAGGGATATCACTTATTGAAGATACGGATAGGTCTGGAGAACCCCAAGAACCAACTTCTTCTCATCCAAACCATGTCTTAGATCTTCCTGATATGGAGATGCCATCTCCTGAAGGAACAAAACATCCAGAACCTCACATTGAGGTAAACATTCCTTTAGAACAAGAGGAGCACCCATAATACATAGGGAAAAAATTACCAGTTGATCAAGGTGGGGAAGACCTTGAACATCCCCATAGATAGGAAGAAACAACAAGAAAATGCAACAACATAATCAGAAAATTAAAACATGAAAACCAGACATTGAGGAAGAGGGTTAAGAAAATAAAAGTATTAAAATAAAATGTTGGAAGATTGAAAGAAACAATTAGAAAACTTAGGGAGCAGTTGGAATAGGCTGACAAATCCCATAAGAAAAAGAAATCTAAGAGGGATAGAGTACAGGGGAGAAATCCACTTTCCAAAAGAAATGTTCACACCAATTCTGTTGGAACACAAATAGAATTGCCTGCTCCTTTGGAAACAATTGACATAGAAACCCAGACAAATGCTCCAGAAAAAATAGAGATGGTTGTCCAGACCGAGGAATCATTTCATTCCCCTGAACAAGATTCCATTATTAGAAGGTTGGAAGCAGAACTGGTGCAATCCCAACAAACCCTAACTCAATGTAGAAGTGAAATGGTAACAATTTCAGAACATCAGAAAGTTGTTAGACAACTTCAAGCCATGTCAACAACAGAGAATGAGACCTTTTTTGAGCTAAGCAGAGCTAAAGAAAAGTTGAAAAAGGTACAGGGCCAGCTAGATGGAGCCTTGGAGAAGATCAAATAAATTTTCTTTGTTTATTCTGATATAGTATCTTGCAGGGCCCCTGCTACTAATTACACCTTATTTCTATTAGAATGTTATATGTTGCTAAGAGTGAAAGATATTAGAGTAGGAAAACCTTTTGAGTTTACCATTGTTTCTAATTTTGTTTCATGTTTTAGAGAACAAGAGTATGGAGTACAATACTTTATGGGAGAACTATACCTTTGCAACTTCATCCTAGGAGAAAAAAGAAAAGAGGACCCCAATCCTTTCATTGGGGACATACATTTTCAGGCATTCTTGTCTTTTTCCAAAAAAAAAACTAGGTGGGCTAAAGCACACAAGATTTTCACCAAAAGGGAGACTGGAATAGACCTATGGATCAGAGTGGATCCTCCTAAATCCCTTGATACCAGTATGTAACACAAAACATTCATGAAGAGGGAGAAGGTTGTACAATCTTTATCTCCCATCCAAAGACATGTTGCACATTTAGGTCTACAGTATTTTAGAGAGCCTAAAGAAGAACCCATTTCTACTGCCAAATTAAGATGGAATGTCTCCTCAAATCAAGTCAAGAATAGGGAATCATTTGGTTTCATATATTTTCATGCAACCACCTTTAGTTTAGAGAGGTATACTAGAATGATTCTGGATGAAGGGCCTGCCTGGATTGGATGTAGGTACAATCCTCCCATTATTTGGTATCCTCTAGAGGGTTATCCGAGTAATTATGAAATTCGTAAGAAGGGGTTCAGGAGACCTGGAGAAAAGACCTCTCCTCTCTTCCGTATCACTTATTTACATGTAAACTCTCTTATTTCATGAGGACTTGCAAAAAGGTAAGCTGGAAGGAATCATAAATATTCTCCTTATTACTTTGATTTGTGATATATTCTTGATTGAATTTTCTATTAATTTGAAGTAATTAGGAAAGAAAATGGTTAAAAAGATTTTAGGAAATAATATTGAGTGATATTAGATATTTTTTGAACTTTGGTTTGAATTGTTGTGATTTTATGCAGAAATGGACAATTGTTGCTATCTAAAGATGATTGAGAAGATCATGAAGATGCATAGGCCATTAAAGATTGAAGGAATCAGGCATAAAGCGGTTTAAAGGAAAATTGACTTTTATTTTGCAATCTTCATAAATAGTAAAAGCAATCCCGAGGATATCTCGGTCCTCGGGATAACTTAATTTACTTATTTCATTGTAATATATAGAGGATGATGAACAATAGAGAGATACCCAAGAAATTTAACCAAGCATTTGGATCCCTTAATTGTTGACATTTTGTACATCAATCCATTGTAAATGAGTTCTCAGTTATGGAATTAATGAAAGACTTGAGCATTTTTATCATCTTTGCATACTGAGTTTTTAGTAGCAGTACCTTCTGAAGACCGTGGGCCTAATCAGAAGGAGTTATTGTCTCATCTGTAATCGTATCAATTCGTTTTTAGTTCTGTGATTTGAATTTCCTTGCAACAGTTAAGATAAATTCATGAGTGTGTTAATTCTTTTATGAATTAGTTATGTTGTTCATTTGCAGAAAATAAATGTTTCATTTGAAGATTGTCGATTGTTGTTCCATTTCCAATTGCTGTAGATTTATCCCGTGTGAACTCTTTTCAATTAAATTCACGTTTACTATTCTTTTCGCATACATTGTTCCTTTTATCAAATTCACATTTGTTGTTCCTTTTGTTTAATTCACATTTGTTGTTCCTTCTTAAATATGCAGTAGATCATTGTTCTTTTCCATTAGATTAATTAATCATTGAGAGATCGATTCATTAAGTAGTTGTGCAGATTAAATTACTGTTTCTTAGATAAATGAATTCAACAAATTCATTGATGTTTTGATTCATGGTGTGTTATTGTTCATATTACAATTTTGTTAAGTGAGTTATTAGTTTCAGAGTTTTTAATGAATATGTGAAGAACTTGATTATTGTAGTAATTTAGATAGACTCAGATTTGATTTAATTGAAGTATCTACACGATTTAAACCTCTACAACTATCTGCATAGACTTTGCCGATATTCTTGAAAGAAAAGACAAATCCTCGGTTGATAAATTAATGTTAGAATAAGTTTGTTTTTAGGACATATTTAGATCCCAACACAAGGTATGGAAGGTATTGGTGAACTCTGAAACTGCTTGGCCCCTCTCTTGACGCAGTGTGGTCCATCTCATGTGCTGGTCGTCGTAGTTTCCAACAAGGTAATATTGTTCCTTGACTGCACCCACAAACAATCCCAAGTGGGCTTGGCCCCATATAGTCTAGGATCCTCTATGGAACTTTTCTCCTAGTGAGTTTCCCACCAATGTTTGACATGGGGGAGATCCTTAAGAAGTGCGAAGGTGATCTTTTCCCTGTTGGAGAAATTATGAACAGAGAAATAATCTTCTATCATATTTAACCATTTTTCTAGGGCATCCACATATATCCGTCCTTCAAATATGAGAATATCAAAATTAAATTGTAGCTTGAAATGTGAGGCACCTCCAAATTGGTAACTTGATGAAGACACGTCAGTTATTATCAGTAGGCATTGAAGGATGTGGGAAAAATTCAGCATCATTTTGTCCCTTTGTTACGTGAGAGCTTGCTCAAGCAACAAATTAATAGAATCATCTACTATGTTTTTATTATTTTCTTCCTGAATGGAGGGTTTCTTGGGAATGCAAGAGAGATTATCCTCAAGAGATACAAGCTCGAGACCCAAAATTCTATACTCATACCTTGTCGGGGACATGCACTGAAAAAAATGATCAAGAGTAGTCTGCACTGATACCACTTATCCAGATTATTTCCAGCATGAAATGAGGGTAGGGATATAGTAAATAAATGTATAGAGATATATAAGATATAAAATAATATAACAAAAATATATATTAGAGATGCAACCATAAACATAGAGATACAGTAATTCACAATTTCTATTAATGAGCGAAATGTACAAAATTGTAGAAATACAGAGAGAAAGACTCATTGGAATGGTGGAAAATTATCTCTGAGAAGAGATGTGACAGATAATCACATTCAAAAGAAGATGATTACAATGAGGCTATAAAGTATTTTTTAACATAAAGAAAATTCAAAACCTTAACCCCAGAAGATGAAAATCCAACAGTTTTGTGGACCCCGTTTTGGGTAGTTTGGTGTATCAACTTCACAGGGGCGTAACTTTTCCATATGATCTTTGTTTGGGGCAAAAAATAGCTCTTCAGAAAGGTATTGTTGAGGAGATTCATTCTGGGGGATAAATCAAATCCTTCGACTATCATTGAGGTGATTGATCCCGAAAAAAATTTTGATTTATTCCCTCAAAATGGCCTCGAAAAGTTAGGGACCAAAAAACTGCTAGAAATAGTAAATTGCCAGAAGACTGTTTTGAGCTAGTTGGAACAGGTGGGTGGCCACCAATATCCACTTGGATTGGTCCTCCCTCCTTAGGAAGAAATTTTCTCCATTTTGTTGAGTGCCCGAGGGAGAGAGAAACATGTTTGTTGAATCTACATCTTGTTGAGATGCTTTCCTTGCTGGAGAAGTTGTGTGGCATAGCTTGTTGAAGGATGTCACAAACCTGTGTATGGAAATTTTGGTCCTTTTTAACCAGTCTGGATACATGAGATGACTGTGTGCAAAAGGAATCCTTTCTCTTTCTTCAATATTTTCAACCTACTTATGCTAGACAGAAGGTGCTTGGACTGAGGCTGTAGTGGTGTTCTTATGTTCAACTTTTGAATGGACTGTGAAGAAGCTGAATTTTATAGTATGAGATACTACCTTGTTGCACTATTTAGGTGGGAAAATAGTTGGATATAACTCTGGTATCCTATAGAGATGACCCCCAAGAGTAACAATGACACTACATGGTCGAGACTCATAAATAACATGACGCTTCCACATATATGGCTGGCCCAACTGAACATCACATACATCCAGTGGGGAAACATCACATAATACCTCATCCTTGAAGGGCTGGATTCCATATGACAATCGACATTGTTGGATGAAACAAAGGTCTCATCCCTGGCGAAGCCAATCTATGTTGTATGGTTGCGGGTGTGGTGTTGTCAACAATCCCAACTTTTTGACGACCTCTATTGAGATGAGGTTCTTATGGATTATGCTATCAATAATAAAAAGCAACATGGTCCCCTTCACCCACATATGTGAATGAAAAATGCACTCCCCCTCTTCAAGATCTGTTGGTTCTTCTGGTTGAATTATTGTGGTCGCGACCATAGCAGTGAGGTCTGCGTCAATGATCTGTCTTATATCAATATTTTCTAAATCATATTCCAAATCAAGGTTCAACTCTTTGTATTTGATCTTGGCCACCAATGACTATTTTGAGAGACATTCATCAGTTTTGTGCCAGGGTATTTTGTGGAAATCGCACCATTTTCCAGTGTTCTTCTTCATTTTTCTGTTACCCTTATTTTCCTATGGCTTGGAATGGTGTTCTAAAAGTTGGTTGTGAGGGTTTTCTTTACCATTATTTGGTTGTTGCGTATTAGTAGCCGGAACTATAGCTTGTTCTGGTGTTTAATTTTTTTCTATATTTTAACATCATATCGATAAGAAACACCCAGTGATGACATGTCCAGAAAATTCATTTCAGTTTGGATGTATCTTGGTAAAGCCCCACAGTATTTCAGAAACAAATGTCGCTCAGAGTCTTTGATACCCATCTTGGTGTGCAAGGTATGGAAGGTATTTTTGAACTCTGGCACTGCTTGACCCCTCTCTTGATGTAGTGTGGTTCATCTCATGTACTGGTTGTCGTAGTTTCCAACAGAGTAATATTGTACCTTGAACACATCCAAAAAAACATCTCAAGTGGACTCGGCCCCATATATTTCAGAATACTCTATGGAATTTTTCTCCCAATACGTTTCCCACCAATGTTTGACATGGGGGGAGCCCTAAGAAGTGCGAAGGTGATCTTTTCCCTATTGAAGAAATTATGAATAGAGAAATAACCTTCTAGCAGATTTAACAATTTTTCTAAGGCATATGCATCTATTTGTCCTTCAAATACAGGAATATCAAAATTAAATTGTACCTTGAAAGGAGAGATGCCTCCAAAGTGGCTGGTTGATGAATACATGCTAGTTTTTATCGGTAGACATTGAAGGATGTGGGAAAAATTATCGATCATTTTGTCCCTCTGTCACGTGAGATCTTTCTCAAGCAATAGATTAATAGAATAGTCTACTCTGTTGTTTTTATTTTCTTCCACTATGGAGGGTGTCTTGGGTGTACGAGAGAGATTGTCCTCAAGAGATACAAGCTTGATACCCAACTTGTTATACTCAGACCTCGTCAGGGAAATGCATTGAAAAAAAAATCAAGAGTAACCTGCTCTGATACCACTGATCTAGATTATTTTTGACATGAAATGAAGGTGGAGATATAATAAAGAAATGTGCAGAGATATTTCAGATATCCAATAATATAACACAAATATATATTAGATATGCAACCATAAACAGAGAGATATAGTAACACACAATTTCTATTAATTAGCGAAATGTACAAAACTGTAGAAATATAGAGTGAAAGACTTGCTCGAATGGTCACAACTTATCTCTTAGAAGAGATGTAACATTGACTCACTTTCACAAGAAGATGATTAAAATGAGACTATAAAGGCCTTTTTAAGATAAAAAAAATCCAGTCCATAGGGGTTGGATCCAATAGTGGAAAGCGAGGAGTTTTTCAGTGTTGGGCAAGGTTCAATTCCCATGACGGCTTTACCTAGAGCCATTGGGGCACCTTGAGGTAGTGGTCGAATGTGTGGTTGCACCCTAGAGATACTATATTAAATGGTATTGTGACCTGTGCACACATAAGTGGATCAAAACCCACCCCCATGTCCTTCAAATTTTAGCCCGCAGGGGTTTAGACCGATTGGCAAGTGTCGTGTAAATGGAAGGAAATATGTAAAAGAGGTCTCAAGTTCGATTCTCACCCTGATTTACTTGTGCTCCATGCTTGCGGGTTGTGTGGCGCACTTGGAGGTTATAGTGGTAGCGTATGGGTATCAACCCCATGTCACGCGAGTACGAGAAAAATGAGTTTCCAATTCCTCCCGTATAAAAAAATCCAAAACCTTAACCCCAAAAGATGAAAAGACAACAATTTTGTGGACCCCGTTTTGGGTTGTTTAGTGTATCAACTTCTTGGGGGTGTAACTTTGGCATACGATCTATGTTTGTCATGCACAATAGCTCGTTTGAAAGGTATCATCAAGGATATTCATTTTGGGGGCTCAATCGGATCCTTTGTGCATCATTTATGTGCTAAAAAAAAAAAACTTTATTTAGGCCCTCAAAATGGACTCGGAAGTTTAGGAACCGAAAAATGGCTAAAAATAGTAAATTTCCAGAAGACTATTTTGAGCCAGTTGGAATAGGTGATTGGACAATGATATACACCTGTATCAATCCTCCCTCCTTGGGAAGCAATGGTCTCCATTGTGTTGAGTTCCCAGGGGAGAGGGAAAAGCATTTACTGAATCTGCATCTTGATGAGCTACTTTCCTTGCTGGAGAAGTTGCACTACTTAGATTGTTGAAGGATTTCATGAACCTGTGGATGGAAGGGTTGGACCTTTTAAACCAATCTAGATACATGAGATGATTGTGTGCAAAAGGAATCCTTGCGATTTTATTCAATCTTGTCAACCTTCTTCTACTAGAAAGAAGGATATTGGATTGAGGTTGCAGTGGTGTTCTTCTATTCAACTTTTGAACATACTATGAAGAAGTAGAATTTTGTAGTATGATATACTACCTTGCAGCACTATTTAGGAGCGACAATAGTTGGAAATACCTCTGGTATCCTGTAGATATGACCCCCCAGAGTAATAATGACACTTCAGGGTCGAGAATCATAAATAACATGATGCTTCCACATATATGGTTGGTCCAACAAAACATCACATACATACAGTGGGGAAACATTACATGATACCTCATCCTTGAAGGGCTTGATGCCGTATGAAAATCAACATTGTTGGCTAACATAGAGGTCTCATCCTTTGTGAATACACCTAAAGTGGTATGGATGCGGGTGTGGTGTTGTTGATAATCTAAACTATTTGAAGACCTCTGCTAAGATGAGGTTCTTTTGGCTTTCTCTATTAACAATAAAATGCAGCGGGATCCCCTTCACCCACATATGTGAATGAAAAAGGCGCTTAACCTCTTCAATATCTGTTGGTTCTTCCGGTTGAATTGTTGTGGTTGCGACAGTAGCAGTGGGGTCTACGTTGATAATGTGTCTTCTACCAGTATTTTCTGAATCAGATTCCAAATCAAGGTTTGACTCCTTGTCTTTGATCTCGAACACCAATGACTGTTTTAAGCGACATTCATCGATGTTGTGCTATGGAATTTTGTGGGAATCGTACCATTTTCCAGTGTCCTTATTCATCTTTTGTTAACCTTATTTTCCTGTGGTTTGGATTGGTTTTTTGAAGGTTGGTATTGAGGGTTTTCTTTACCATTCTTTTGTTGTTGCGGATTTGTAGACTCAAACTCCCGCTTGCTCTGGTGCTTAAATTTTTTCTCAATTTTAAAATCATATCAATAAGAAACACCTAGTGATGAGATGTTCATAAAATCCATTTCAGTTTGGATGTATCTGTGTAGAGCTCCATGGTATTTCAGAACCAAATTTTACTCAGAGTATTTTATACCCAACTTGGTGCACAAGGTATGGAAGGTATTGGTGAACTACAACACTTCTTGGTTTGTCTCTTGTAGGAGTGTACTGGTCATCGTAGTTGCCAACATGGTAATATTGTTCCTTGACCATATCCACAAAAAAATCCCAAGTGGGCTCGGCCCCATATATTTCAGACTCCTTTGTGGAACTTTACTCCCAGTAAGTTTCCCACCAATTTTTGACATGGGGGAGAGCCTTAAGGATTACGAAGGTTTGTTGATGATCATATGTGACACACTGTCAACTGGAAGGGAATAGTCTGGTCCAAGGTTGTCTAAATAACCCAATCCATTTGGAATAACTACCCCTGACGTGTTTAATAACTTCGTTAGCCGATGAAAGGATCAAAATAAATAAATTAAAAGTTTTTTAAGATCCTAACTACTAATTGTTAGATTTCGAGTATTTACAATGATCTATTAGATTATATAACCTTACACTTAATTACATAAATTCACAAAATTTACAAGTCTTACATGGGTACAAGATTTACTAGAAACCTTGTAAAAACTAAAAAAAGGAAAATAAATGAATGTAAATAATAATGTTTTAACTTAAATGAACAAAGTATTTAAGCTTAAATGTTAATTTACATTCACAAAATATAAATCAAAACAAAAAGAAAATCATTAACCTATAATTGGCCAGTATTTAAAGAGAACTTTTGGTTGTGCCTTCCTGTATAACGTCGCTCCAACAACCTGTATGTTAAGAGAAATATATAGTAGAAGGTTGCGTAATTCTAAGATTGTGATAGCATCAGGATGAAAATCACTTTGACTGACAATTTAAATCTTATTTAAAATGCAGAAAGAAGAACATTCAAGTCATGATCCTTAGTGAATATATAATAGACTAATCGACAATAAGAAAAGCCTCAATTGAACAATTATATCTTTACAAATCTGAATTACATGAATAAACTAAATATAATACAAGATTTGTATCAAAATAATACAATCACCAAGATCAAGATAATTGGGATAATAGACTCTTAAATATTTACAAAATTAATACATAAATGATAGCAATTAATCATGTATTGATAAAATAGACTAAAGATAATTTAAATGAATGCATAATCAATTACTCAAAGAATATGAAGATATTATAATGAAAACAAAACCCTTTTACTCACAGGACAAAAGCCATTAAGCAATCTGGAATTTCATATTCTTCTTCGAAAATACTGGTTTCTTCTCCCCTAAAATTTCAACCATCCGTTACTCCTTTTGAAAAGAAAAAGTTTACAACATAAATAATATACAAAAAAGAAAGGATAAAAATCCTCCTCTGAATTTCTTGGATCTCCTTTGGCTCTGAAATTTCTCATATATTTATGTAATGAATGAACAGTTTGGGCATCACTAATAATTTCCACCACTTGAAATTTTCTTCATAAAGAAACAAAAATATCTCTCAAATCATGCATTTGTTTGGGAAAATTTTATACTGTAAGCTAAGTGGGTCCTTTTTGCAGATGGGTTTTTAACCATTTCTTCAGATTCCTCACGGTTTGGCTGCAATCCGTCCCGCAATGTTGTCTGTTTGTTCTTGAACGCATTTCCAAATCTTATCTTTTGTTTCTCATACATTATTTGCAACAATCCAACATTATTTTTGGATCAATTATATTGAACATATTTAGATAAGAAAATCAATCCATGATCAGATCCGTACCAAATATCTGATAATAGAAACCTACGAAACAAAAATAAACCAATTTAATAACCTAAATATAAAAATTGTGAATAAAACAAAATCTAGAACAATAAAATTAAAATGAATTTAAACTAAAAGCTAACTATAGGTTGTAAACAAATATTGTTTATATTTTCCTTTCAAATATTATCTTAAAATTCTAGAAGCTTCAAGTTGATGGAGAGGAGAAAAACATTAATTTTGGGTTTCCACAAAATCAAACAAATGATAGATAAAAAAAAATTTTGAAATGAGATGCAAAATGACAAAAGAATTTAATTAATTAAACCCACTAAATGATTTTGTGAAAATGAGAAACCAACCAAGATATTATTTGAGGACGTATTGAACCCATTATTCTAAACAGTTAAACAAAAGATGAAAACATAATTGTAATTTAAATGAAACTAAACAGTTGATAAAAATTAATGTTTTCGTTTAAATTAAGATTTCTATGCTCATCTCTCATTCATTCAAATTTGATCAAATGTGAACAAATGTCATAGAAAAGATGTGTTGCAATAAGCTTTCTTCTTGTAAAATCATTGTTATTAATCAATGTCTTCAACCAATCCATTCTCATAGCAGATAAATTCAATAAGGAAGAGGTAATAAAAAACTCCCAAATTATGAAGCTCGTCCATCAACATCAAAACTCTGTAGAAAACAAAATGAAATGGCATTTGAATTTCATGAAATTCAAACCAAACAAAAGAAAAGAATATAAACTCAAACCAACCTTGAAACAAAGCAAACCAATACCAATCCAATCAAGTCAAAGGGAAACAGACGAAGAATCCAAGTAAAATTTAGAGGGACCCTATATTTTGATTAAATAAAAATAAGGGGGTTCTTGTGGGCAACCAACAAGGTGATCTTTTCCATGTCGGAGAAATTATGAACAAAGAAATAGACTTCTAGCAGATTTAACCATTTTTCTATGGCATCCGCATCTATATGTACTTCAAATATGGTAATATCAAAATTAACTTCTACCTTGAAAGGTGAGGTTCCCCCAAAGTGGCCGCTTGATGAAGACGTGTTGTTTGTTATCGACAGGAATTAAAGGATGTGGGAAAATTCTCCATCATTTCATCCCTCTGGCGCGTGAGAGCTTGCTTAAGCAACAACTTAATAGAATCATTTGCTCCATCGTTTTTCTTTCCTTATGCCATGGAGGGTATCTTGGGCATGTGAGAGTGATTTTCCTCAAGAGAGACAAGCTCCAGACCCAACTTTCTATACTCAGACCTTGTCGGGGACATGCACTGAAAAAATGATCAAGAGCAGTTTGCTCTGATACCACTGATTCCGATTATTTTCGGCACAAAATGAGGGTGGAGATATAATAAATAAATGTACAGAGATATTTTAGATATTCAAAAATATAATAGAAATATATACCAGAGATGCAACCATAAACATAGAGATACAGTAATACATCATTTCTATTCATTAGTGAAATGTACAAAACTGTAGAAATACAGAGTGAAAGACTCACTGGAATGGTGACAATTTATCTCTGAGAAGAGATGTGACAGCTACTCACATTAAAAATAAGATGATTAAAATGATGATCTTAATTCCTTTTTAAAAAAATAAAATCCAAAACACTAATCCCGGAAGATGAAAAGCCAACAATTTTGTGGACCTCGTTTTGGGTAGTTTGGTGTATCAACTTCCTAGGGGCGTAAATTTGGCATACGATCTTCGTTTGGGGTGCATGATAGCTTGTTGGAAAGGTATAATCGAGGATATTTATTTTAGGGGTTGAATCCAAGAATATTCTAATTATTTCGTTGCTTGATTCCGAAAAATGTCATTTAGGTCCTCAAAATGGCCTTGGAAGTTTAGGAACTGAAAAACTGCTAAAAATAGTAAATTTCCAGAACACTGTTTTGAGCCAGTTGGAATAGGTGGGTGGCCATTGATATCCACCTATATAAATCCTCCCTCATTAGGAAGAAATGGTCTCCATTTCCTTGAGTGCCCGAGGGAGAGGGAAAATTGTTTGTTAAATCTGCATCTTGATGAGTTGCTTTCCTTGCTGGAGAATTTGCGTTTCTTAGCTTGTTGAAGGTTTTCATGAACTTGTGGATGGAAGGGTTGGAAATTTTTCACTATTATCTCTAAATGAGATGATTATGTAGATAATGAATCCTTGTACTTTTCTTCAATCGTTTCGACCTGCTTCTGCTAGACATAAGGTGCTTGGACTGAGGCTACAATGGTGTTCTTTTGTTCATCTTTTGAACAAACTGTTAATAATATGAATTTTGTGGGATGAGATAGTACCTTGCAGCACTATTTAGGTGGGAAAATAGTATTCAATACCTCTAGTATACTATAGATATGACCCCCCAGAGTAAAAATTACACTACAGGGTCGAGACTCATAAACAACATGGCGCTTCCACATATATGGTTGGTCCAACAGAACATCACATACATCCAGTGGGGAAACATCACATAATACCTAATCCTTGAAGCATTGGATGTCATATGACAATTGACATTGTTGGCTGACACAAAGGTCTCATCCCTGGTGAAGCCACCCGATGTTGTATGGATGCATATGTGTTTTTGTTGACAATCCAAATTGTTTGATGACCTCTGCTAAGATAAGGTTCTTCTGGATTCTGCTATCAATAATAAAATGCAGTGGGGTCCCCTTCACCCACATCTATGAATGAAAAAGGAGCTCCCCCTCTTTAGGATCTGTTGGTTCTTCTATTTGAATTGTTGTGGTTGCAACAATAGCAATGGGGTTTGTGTTGATGATCTGTCTTCTACCAGTATTTTCTAAATCAGATTCCAAATCATGATGTGGCTCCATGTCTTTGATATCGATCACCAATAACTATTTTGAGAGACATTCATCAGGGTTTTGCTAGGGGATTTTGTGGAACTTGCACCATTTTCTAGTGTCCTTCTTCATCTTTTTGTTATCATTCTTTTCCTGTGGCTGGAACTGGTTTTTTGAAGGCTGGTTGTGAGTGTCGTATTTACCATTCTTTGGTTGTTGTATATTTGTAGACCTGAACTCCCTCTTATTCTCATGATTAAATTTATGCTCGATTTTAACAGCATATCGATAAGTAGCACCCAATGATGAGATATCCAGAAAATCCATTTCAGTTTGGATGTATTTGTGTAGAGCCCCACGTTATTTTAGAACTGAATGTCACTCAGAGTCTTTGATACCTAACTTGATGGGCAAGGTATGAAAGGTATTGGTGAACCTCGACACTGCTTGGATCGTCTCCTAACGTAGTGTGGTACATCTCATGTATTGGTCATCGTATTTTCCAACATAGTAATATTGTTCCTTGACCGCATCCATAAAAAAATCCCAAGTTGGCTCAACCCCATATATTCTAGACTACTCTATGGAGCTTTGCTCCCAATAATTTTCCCACCAATTTTTGACATGTGGGAGAGCCTTAATGAGTGTGAAGGTGACATTTTCCCTATTGAATAAATTATGAATAGAGAAATAACCTTCTAATAGATTTAACCATTTTTCTAGGGCATCTGCATCTATCTGTACCTCAAATATGAGAATATCAAAATTAACTTATACTTTGAAAGGCGAGGTGCCTCTAAAGTGGCCACTTGGTGAAGACGCGTTGGTTGTTATCATTAGATGTCGAAGGATGTGGGAAAAATTCTCCATCATTTCATCCCTCTATTGCGTGAGAGCTTGCTCAAGCAATAGATTAATATAATCATTTGTTATGTTGTTTTTATTTTCTTCCTCCATGGAGGGTTTCTTGGGTGTGTGAGAGAGATTTTCCTCAAGAGAGACAAGCTAAATACCCAACTTTATATACTCAGACCTTTTTAGGGACATGCACTTAAGAAAACGATCAAGAGCATCCTACTCTGATACCATTGATCCAGATTATTTTCGGCACAAAATGAGGGTGGAGATATAATAAATAAATGTACATATATATATTAGATATCCAATCATATAACATAAATATATATTAGATAATCAACCATAAACACAGAGATACAATGATACACAATTTCTATTAATGAGCGAAATGTACAAAACTATAGAAATACAGAGTGAAAGACTCGTTGGAATGCTGGCAACTTATCTCTGAGAAGAGATGTGACAGCTACTCACATTTGCAAGAAGATAATTAAAATGATACTCTAAAGTCAATTTTAACATAAATAAAATCCAAAACCCTAACCTCGAAAGATGAAAATCCAACAGTTTTGTGGACCCCATTTTGGGTAATTTGGTGTATCAACTTCCTGGGGCGTAACGTTAGCATACAATCTCTGTTTGGGGTGCATGATAGCTCATTGGAAAGGTATAGTCAAGGAGATTCATTTTGGGGATTCAATTAGAGATGTGGGCCATCATTGAGGTGATCTATCCCAAAAACACTTTATTTGGGACCTCAAAATGGCCCTGGAAGTTTAGGAGCCAAAAAGCTGCTAAAAATAGTAAATTGCCAGAAGACTGTTTTGAGCCAATTGGAATAGGTGGTTGGTCACAGATATCCACCTGGATCAATACTCCATCCTTAGGAAGCAATGGTCTCCATTGCGTTGAGTTCCCGGGGGAGAGGGAAAAGCGTTTGCTGAATCTACATCTTGATGAGTTGCTTTCCTTGCTGGAGAAGCTGCACTGTTTAGATTGTTGAAGTATTTCATGAACCCGTAGATTAAATGGTTGGACATTTTTAACCAATATGGCTACAGGATATGACTGTGTGCAGAAGGAATCCTTGCAATTTTCTTCAATCTTGTCAAACTGCTTCTGCTGGATAGAAGGAGCTTGGAATGGGGCAGAAGTGGTGTTCTTCTGTTCATCTTTTGAACAAACTGTCAAGAAGCTGAATTCTGTAGTATGAGATACTACCTTGCGGCACTGTTTAGGTGGGACAGTAGTTGGAACTACCTATGGTATCTTGTATATATGACCCCCTAGAGTAACAATGACACTACATGGTCGAGAATCATAAATATCATGGCGCTTCCACATATATGGTTGGCCCAATAGAAAATTAGATACATCTAGTGGGGAAAAATCACATAATACCTCATCCTTGAATGGATTGATGTTGTATGAAAATCAACACTGTTGGCTGACACAAAGGTCTCATCCCTGGCGAATCCACCGAATGTTGTATGGTTGCGGGTGTGGTGTTGTCGAAAATCCCAATTGTTTGAAAAACTCTACTAATGTGAGGTTCTTCTGGCTTCCATTATCAACAATAAAATGCATTGGGGTTCCCTTCACCCACATTTATGAATGAAAAAGGAGCTCCCCCTCTTAAGGATCTGTTGGTTCTTCTAGTTGAATTGTTGCATTCACGATAGTAGCAGTGGGGTTTACATTGATGATCTATATTCTACAAATATTTTCTTAATCAGATTCCAAATCAGGTTTCGGCTCCTTGATTTTGATCTCGACCACCAATGAATTTTTTGAGTGACATTCATCGGTGTTGTAACAGGGGATTTTGTGGAAATCACACCATTTTCTAGTTTCCTTCTTCATATTTTTGTTACCCTTCTTTTCTTGTGGCTTGGACTGTTTTTTTGAAGGCTGGTTACGAGGCCCATCTTTACCATTCTTTGGTTGTTTTGGATTTTCATACATGAACTCCCTCTTGGTCTAGTGCTTAAATTTTTACTCGATTTTAATAGCATGTTGATAAGCAACACCAAGTGACGAGATGTCCAAAAAATCCATTTCAGTTTGAATGTATATGTGTAGAGCCCCATGGTATTTTAGAACGAAATGTTGTTGGAAGTCTTTGATACCCATCTTGGTGCACAAGGTATGGAAGGTATTGGTGAAATCGAGCATTTCTTGGCTCCTCTATTGATGCAGTGTGATCCATCTCACATACTGGTCATCGTAGTTTTCAATAGGGTAATATTATTCCTAGACCACATCCACAAAAAAATCCCAAGTGGGCTTAGCCCAATATATTCTAGAATCCTATGTGGAACTTTTCTCCTAGTAAGTTTTCCACCAATGTTTAACATGGGGGAGATCCTTAAGGAGTGTGAAGTTTATCTTTTCTCTATCTGAGAAATTATGAACAAAGAAATAAACTTCTGGCAGATTTAACCATTTTTCTAGGGAATCTGCCTCTATCTTCCCTTCAAATACGAGAATATAAGAATTAACTTGTACCTTGAAAGTTGAGGTGCCTCCAAAGTTTCCACTTGATGAATATGCGCTGGTTTTTAATGGAAGACATTGAAGCACATGGAAAAAATTATCCATGATTTCGTCCCTCTGTCGCTAGAGAGCTTGCTCAAGCAACAGATTAATAGAATTGTCTGCACTGTCATTTTTATTTTATTCTACCATAGATGGTTTATTGGGCATGTAAGAGCGACTATTCTGAAGAGAGACAAGCTCAAGACCAAACTTGTTATACTCAGACCTCATCGGGGACATGCACTGAAAAAAACGATCAAGAGCAGACTTCTCTGATACCACTGATCCAGATTATTTTCAGCACAAAATGAGGGAAGAGATATAATAAATAAATATACAGAGATATCTTAGATATCCAATAATATAATATAAATTTATATCAATGATGCAACCATAAACAAAGAGATACAATAATACACAATTTCTATTAATGAGCGAAATGTACAAAATAGTAGAAATACAGAGTGAAAGACTCGTTGGAATGGTGTCATCTTATCTCTAAGATGAGAAGTGATGGATACTAAAATTAGAAAGAAGATGATTACAATGAGGCTCTAAATTCCTTTTTAACATAAAGAAAATCCAAAACCCTAACCCCGGAAGATGAAAATCCATCAGTTTTGTGGACCCCATTTTGGGTAGTTTCATGTATCAATTTCGAGGGGGCGTAACTTTGGAATACGATCTTCGTTTTGGGCACATGATATCTCATTGGAAAGGTATCATAGAGTAGATTCATTTTTGGGGCTCATTAAGAGCCTTTGGCCATATTATAGGTACTTGATCTCGAAAAATAATCATTTAGTCCCTCAAAATGGCCCCAGAAATTTAGGAACCAAAAAACTGCTAAAAATAGTAAATTGCCAGAAGATTGTTTTGAGCCAGTTGGAATAGGTGTGTGGCCACCAATATCCATCGGGATCAATCCTCCCTCCTTAGGAATAAATGATATCCATTGCATTGAGTGCTAGGGGGAGAGGGAAAAACATTTGTTGAATCTGCATCTTGATGAGTTGCTTGCCTTGCTAGAGAAGTTGTGTTGCTTAGCTTGTTGAAGGCTATTACGAACCTGTGGATGGAAGGGTTGGACCATTTTAACTAGTATGGATACATGAGGTGACTATAAGAAGAAGGAATCCTTTATCTTTTCTTCAATCTTATCGACCTTCTTTTGGTGGACAAAAGGTTCTTCGATTGAGGCTACAATGGTGTTCTTTTGTTCAACTTTTGAACAGACTATGAAGAAGCTTAATTTTGCAGTATGATATACTACCTTGCAACACTGTTTAGGTGGAACAGTAGTTGTAAATACCTCTAGTATCCTGTAGAGATGACCCCATAGAGTAACAATGATATTACAGGGTCGAGACTCATAAATAACATGATGCTTCCGCATATATGGCTGGATCAACATAACATCACATACATCCAGTGGGGAAACATCACATAATACCTCATCCTTGATAGGTTGGATGTTGTATGAAAATCAACACTGTTGGGTTACATGGAGGTCTCATCCCTGGTGAAGCCACTCGATGTTGTATGGCTGCAGATGTGGTGTTGTCGACAATCCCAACTATTTGATGACCTCTGTTGATATGATGTTCTTATGGATTCTTCTATCAAAAATAAAATGCAGTGGGTCCCCTTCACCCACATCTATGAATGAAAAAGTAACTTTCCCATTTTAGGATCTATTGGTTCTTCTAGTTGAATTGTTGTGGTCGCGACAATAACAGTGGTGTCTACGTCGATGATTTGTGTTCTACCATTATTTTATGAATCATATTCCAAATGAGGGTTCATCTCCTTGTCTTTGATTTCGGCCACCAATGACTGTTTTGAGCGACATTAATCGGTGTTTTCCCAGGGGATTTTGTGGAAATCACACCATTTTCCAGTGTCCTTCTTCATCTTTATGTTACCCTTCTTTTCCTATGGCTTGGACTAGTTTTTTGAAGGCTAGTTGTGAGTGTCGCCTTTACCATTCTTTGGTTTTTGTAGATTTGTAGATCTGACCTCCCACTTGTTCTGGTGTTTAAATTTCTTCTCGATTTTAACAACATATTGATAAGCAACACCCAGTGATGAGATGTCCAGAAAATCCATTACAGTTTGGATGTATCTATGTAGATCCCCACGTTATTTTAGAACCAAATGTCGCTCGAAGTATTTGATACCAAGCTTGGTGCGCAAGGTCTAGAAGGTATTGGTGAACCCTCGAACTGCTTGGACCCTCTCTTAATGTAGTGTGGTCCATCTCATGTACTGGTTGTCGTAGTTTCCAACAGGGTAATATTTTACCTTGACCATATCCACAAAACAATCCCAAGTGGGCTCGACCCTATATATTCAAGACTCCTCTTTGGAGATTTTATCCCAGTAATTTTCCACCAATGTTTGACATGGGGGAGTGACTTCATGAGTGCGAAGGTGATCTTTTCCCTATTGGAGAAATTATGAACAGAGAAATAACATTCTAACAGATTCAACCATTTTTCTACAGCATTAGCATCTATCTGTCCTTCAAATATAGGAATATCAAAATTAACTTGTACTTTGAAAGGAGAGGTTCCTCCAAAGTGGTCGCTTGATGAAGACATGCTGATTGTTATCAGTAGGTGTTGAAGTATGTGGGAAAAATTCTCCATCATTTTGTCCCTATGTCGCGTGAGAGCTTGCTTAAGAAATAAATTTATAGAATCGTCTTCTCTGTCATTTTTATTTGCTTCCATCATTGATGGTTTATTGGTTGTGCGAGAATGATTGTCCTCAAGATATACAAGATCGATACCCAACTTGTGATACTCAGACCTCATTGGGGACATGCACTGAAAAAATTATCAAGAGAAACCTGCTTTGATACAACTGATCCAGATTATTTTTGGCATGAAATGAGGGCGGAGATATAATAAATAAATGTACAGAGATATCTCAGATATCCAATAATATAACATAAATATATATAAGAGATACAACCATAAACACATAGATACAGTAATACACAATTTTTATTAATGAGCGAAATGTACAAAACTGTAGAAATACAGAGTGAAAGACTCGTTGGAATGGTGGCAGCCTATATCTAAGAAGAGATGTGATGGATACTCACATTCGCAAGAATATGATAACAATGACACTCTAAGGGACTTTTTAACATAAATAAAATCCAAAACCCTAACCCTGGAAGATGAAAAGCCAACAGTTTTGTGGGCCTCGTTTTGGGTAGTTTGATGTATCAAATTCCCAGAGGCGTAACTTTGGCATACAATCTTTGTTGGGGCACATGATAGCTCATTGGAAAGGTAACATCGAGGAGTTTCATTTTGGCATATCAATCAGAGCCTTTGGACATCATTGAGGTGCTCTATCATGAAAAAACTTCATTTAGGCCCTCAAATTAGCCACAAAAGTTTACAAATCGAAAAACTGCTAAAAATAAAAAATTGCCAGAAGAATATTTTCAGTCAATTGGAATAGGTGAGTGGCCACTAATATCCATCTGGAGTCAATCCTCCCTCCTTAAGAAGAAATAGTCTCCATTGCGTTGAGTTCCTGATGGAGAAGTAAAATAATTTGTTGAATCTGCATCATGATGAGCTGCTTTCCTTGCTGAAAATGTTGCGTTGAGTAACTTGTTGAAGGCTATCACGAACCTATGGATGGAAGGGTTGGACCTTTTTAACCATTCTATATACATGAGATGACTGTGTGCATAAGGAATCCTTGTTCTTTGCTTCAACCTTGGTGACCTACTTCTGTTGGACATAAGGTGCTTGGACTAAGGCTATAGTGGTGTTCTTTTGTTCATATTTTGAATAGACTGTGAAGAAGATGAATTTTTAGTATGAGATACTACCTTACAGAGCTGCTTAGGTGGGAAATTAGTTGGAACTACCTCTATTATCCTATAGATATGACCCCCCATAGTAATAATGACACTACGGGATCGAGACTAATAAGTAGCATGACAGTTCCACATATATGGATGGCCCAATAGAACATCACATACATCCAGTGGGGAAACATCAAATAATACCTCATCCTTGAAGGGATGGATGCCATATGAAAATCGACACTATTGGTTGACACGGAGGTCTCATCCCTGGAGAATCCACCCAATGTTGTATGGCTATGGGTGTGGTGTTTTCGACAATCCCAACTATTTGATGACCTTTACTGAGATGAGGTTCTTCTGGCTCCCTCTATCAACAATAAAATGAAGCAGGATCCCCTTTACCCACATTTGTGAATGAAAACAATGCTACCCCTCTTCATAATCTATTGGTTCTTCTAGTTGAATTGTTGTGGTCACGACACTAGAAGTGGGGTATGCGTCGATGATTTGTCATCTACCTGTATTTTCTTAATCAGATTCAAAATCAAGGTTTGGCTCCTTGTATTTGATCTTGGCCACCAATGACATTTTTGAGTGACATTCATCAGTGTTGTAAAAGTGGATTTTGTGGAAATCATATTGTTTTCCAGTGTCCCTCATATTTTTTTTACCCTTCTTTTCATGTGGATTGGACTGTTTTTTTTTAAGGCTAGTTGTGAGGGTTGTCTTTACCATTCTTTGGTTGTTGCGTATTTTTATACCTAAAATCTGACTTGTTCTGGTGCTTAATATCTACTCAATTTTAACAGCATATCGATAAGCAACACCCTGTGATGAGATGTCAAGAAAATTCATTTTAGAGTGAATGTATATGTGTAGAGCCCCACAATATTTCAGAACGAAATGTCACTCGGAGTCTTTGATACCCATCTTGGTGCGCAATGTATGGAAGGTATTGGAGAACTCAAAAATTTCTTGGCCCCTCTGTTGATGCAGTGTGGTCCATCTCATGTACTAGTCGTCGTAGTTTCCAACAGGGTAATATTATTCCTAGACCGCATCCAGAAAAAAAACCCAAGTGGGCTTGGCCCCATATATTCCAGAATCCTCTGTGGAACTTTTCTCCCAGTAAGTTTTCCACCAGTGTTTGACATGGGGGAGATCCTTAAGGAGTGCGAAGGTTATCTTTTCCCTATTAGAAAAATTATGAACAAAGAAATAACCTTCTAGCACATTTAACCATTTTTCTAGGGAATTTGCATCTATCTTTCCTTAAAATACGGGAATATCAAAATTAGTCTGTACCTTTAAAGGTGACGTGCCTCCAAATTTGTCGCTTGATGAATACGTGTCATTTTTTATTGGCAGGTGTTGAAGGATGTGGGAAAATTACTCCATCATTTCATCCCTCTGTTGCGTGAGAGCTTGCTCAAGCAATAGATTAAAAAAATCGTTTACCCTATTTTTTTTTCTTTTCTTCCACCATGGAGGGTTTCTTGGGAATGTGAGAGTGATTTTAATCAATAGAGACAAGACCGAGACCCAAATTTATATACTCAGACCTTGTCAGGGACATGCACTGAAAAAGACAATTAGGAGCAACTTGCTTTGATATCACTGATCCAGATTATTTTCAGCATGAAATGAGGGAGGAGATATAATAAAGAAATGCATAGAGATATATCAGATATCCAATAATATAATAGAAATATATATCAGTGATGCAACCATAATCACAGAGATAAAGTAATACACAATTTCTATTAATGAGCGAAATGTACAAAATTGTAGAAATACAGAGTGAAAGACTCACTAGAATGGCGACAACTTATCTCTGAGAAGAGAAGTGAGAGATACTCACATTCACAAGAATATGATTAGAATGAGGCTCTAAAGGATTTTTTAACATAAATAATATCCAAAAACCTAACCCCTGAAGATGAAAAGCCAACATTTTTGTGGACCCCGTTTTGGGTAGTTTGGTGTATCAACTTCTCGAGGGTGTGACTTTGACATACAATCTCTGTTTTGGGAGAACAATAGCTCATTGGAAAGGTATAATAGAGGATATTCATTTTGGGGGCTCAGTGAGAGCCTTTTTCCCTCATTGAGGTGATTTCTTCTGAAAAAAAATCATTTAATCCCTTAAAATGGCCTCAAAAGTTTAGGAACCGAAAAACTGCTAAAAATAGTAAATTCCTAGAAGACTGTTTTGAGCCAATTGGAATAGGTGGGTGGCCACCAATATCCACCTGGATCAATCCTCCCTCCTTAGGAATAAATGATCTCCATTGCATTGAGTGTTAGGGGGAGAGGGAAAAAAGTTTGTTGAATCACATCTTGATGAGCTGCTTACCTTGTTAGAGAAGTTGTGTTTCTTAGCTTTTTGAAGGCTGTCACAGACCTGTGGATGGAAGGGTTGGAACATTTTAACTAGTCTGGATACATGAGGTGATTGTGTGCAGAAGGAATCCTTGCACTTTTCTTCATTCTTATCGACCTGCTTCTGGTGGGAAAAAGGTGCTTGGATTGAGACTACAGTGATGTTATTTTGTTCAACTTTTGAACATACTGTGAATAAGCTTAATTTTGAATTATGAGATATTACCTTGCGGCACTGTTTAGGTGGGGGAGTAGTTGGAAATACTTCTATTATCCTGTAGAGATGACCCCCCAGAGTAACAATGACACTACGGGGTCGAGACTCATAAATAGCATGGCGCTTCCACATATATGGCTAGCCCAATAGAACATCACATACATCAAGTGGGGAAACATCACATAATACCTCATCCTTGAAGGGATGGATGTCATATGAAAATCAACACTGTTTTCTAACATGGAGGTCTTGTCCCTTAAAAATCCACCCGATGTTGTATGGCTGTGGGTGTGGTGTTTTTGACAATCCCAACTATTTGATGATCTATGTTGATATGAGGTTCTTCTAGATTCTGCTATCAACAATAAAATGTAGCGGGGTCCCCTTCACCCACATATGTGAATTAAAATGGCATTCCCCCTCTTCAGGATCTACTGGTTCTTCTCGTTGAATTGTTCTGGTCACAACAGTAGCAGTGGTGTCTCCATCAATGATCTGTCTTCTACCATTATTTTTTGAATCATATTCCAAATCAAGGTTAGGCTCCTTGTCTTTGATTTTGACCACCAATGACTGTTTTGACCGACATTAATCAGTGTTGTCCCAGGGGATTTTTTGGAAATCGCACCATTTTCCAGTGTGCTTCTTCATCTTTTCATTAACCTTCTTTTTGTGTGGCTTGGACTGGTTTTATGAAGGCTATTTGTGAGGGTCTTCTTTACCATTCTTTGTTTGTAGTGGATTTTCAGACCCAAAATCCCACTTGTTCTAGTGCTTAAATTTTTTCTCGAGTTCAACAACATATCGATAAGAAGCACCCAGTGATGAGATGTCCAGAAAATCCATTTTAGTTTGGATGTATCTGTGTAGAGCCCCACAATATTTCAGAACCAAATGTCACTTTGATTCTTTGATACCCAACTTGGTGTGCAAGGTCTGGAAGGTATTGGTGAACTCAGAAACTTCTTGGCCCCTCTCTTGATGTAGTGTGGTCCATCTCATGTACTAGTCATCGTAGTTTCCAACATGGTAATATTGTTCCTTGATCGCATCCACAAAAAAATGCCAAGTGGGATCGGCCCCATATATTTCAAACTCCTATATGGAACTTTGATCCCAGTAAGTTTCTCACCAATGTTTGACATGGGAAAGAGCCTTAAGGAGTGTGAAGGTGATATTTTCCTTGTCGGAGAAATTATGAACAAAGAAATAACCTTCTAGCAGATTTAACCATTTTTCTAGGGCACATGTATCTATTTGTCCTTCAAATATGGGAATATCAAAATTAAATTGTACCTTTAAAGGAGAGGTTCCTCCAAAGTGGCCGCTTGATGAAGACGCACTAGTTGTTATTGGCAGGCGTTGAAGGATGTTGGATAAATTCTCCATCATTTCGTCCCTCTCTTGTGTGAGAGCTTTCTCAAGCAACACATTAATAGAGTCGTCTGCTCTGTCATTTTTGTTTTATTCCACCATGGAGGATTTATTGGGAGTGTGAGAGAAGTTTTCTTCAAGAGAGACAAGCTCGAGACCCAACTTTCTATACTTAGACCTCGTCGAGGACATGCATTGAAAAAAATAATCAAGAGCAGCCTGCTCTGATACAACTGATCTGGATTATTTTCGGCATGAAATGTGGGCGTAGATATAATAAAGAAATGTACACATATATCTCATATATCCAATAATATAAAAAATATATATATGATATATGCAACCATAAATACATATATACAGTAATACACAAAATCTATTAATGAACAAAATGTACAAAACTGTAGAAATACAAAGTGAAAGATTCGCTGGAATGGTGGAAGCTTATCTCTAAGAAGAGATGTGAAAAATAATCATATTCACAAGAAGATGATTACAATGAGACTCTAAATTCATTTTTAACATAAATAAAATCCAAAACCCTAACCCCCGAAGATGAAAAGCCAATAGTTTTTTGGAACCCGTTTTGGGTAGTTTGGTGTATCAACTTCCCAGGGTCGTAACTTTGGAATACAGTCTTCGTTTGGGGCACATGATAGCTCGTTAGAAAGGTATTGTCAAGGATATTAATTTTAGGGTCTCAATCAAAATCTTTATCCCTTGGTGAAGTGCTTGATCCCGAAAAAAATTCATTTAGGCCCTCAAAATGGCCCCGGAAGTTTAGGAACCGAAAAACTGCTAGAAATAGTAAAATGCCAGAAGACTGTTTTGAGCCAGTTGGAATAGGTGGGTGGCCACCAATATCCACCTGGATCAATCCCCCCTCATTAGGAATCAATTGTATCCATTTCATTTAGTTCCCAGGGAGACGAAAAAATGTATGTTGAATCTGCATCTTGATGAGCTGCTTGCCTTGTTGGAGAAGTTGAACTGCTTAGCTTGTTGAAGGCTTTCATGAACCTATGGATAGAAGGGTTGGAAATTTTTAACTATTCTATCTACATGCGGTGAATTTGTGTAGAAGAAATCATTGTGTTTTGATTCAATCTTATCGACTTGCTTCTGTCGAACAAAAGGTGCTTGGATTGAGGCTACAGTGGTGTTCTTTTGTTCAACTTTTGAAGAGACCATGAAGAAGATATATTTTGCGGTATGAGATAATACCTTGCGACATTGTTTAGGTGGGACAATAGTTGTGACTACCTATTGTATCCTTTAGAGATGACCCCCAAAAGTAACAATGAAACTATGGGGTCGAGACTCATAAATAGCATGACACTTCCACATATATTGTTGGCCCAACATAACATCACATACATCCAGTGGAGAAACATCACATAATAACTCATCCTTGAAGGGATGGATGTCATATGAAAATTGACACTATTGGCTGGCGTGGAGGTCTCGTCCCTTGCGAAGCTGCCCAATGTTGTATGAATACATGTGTGGTTTTGTCGACAATCCCAACTATTTGACGACCTATTTTGAGATGAGGTTCTTATGTTTTCCACTATCAACAATAAAATTCAACGGGGTCCCTTTAACCCACATCTGTGAATGAAAAAGGCTCTCCCCCTCTTCAGGATCTACATATTCTTCTAGTTGAATTGTTGTGGTCACAACAATAGCAGTGGGGTATGCGTCGATGATCTATCTTGTACCAGTATTTTCTGAATCATATTCCAAATTAGGGTTCGAATCATCTTTGATTTCAACAACCAATGATTTTTTTGAGAGACATTCATCAATGTTGTGCCAGGGGATTTTGTGGAAATTGCACCATTTTCTAGTGTCCTTCTTCATATTTCCATTACCCTTCTTTTCCTATGGCTTGGATTGGTTTTCTAAAGGATGGTTGTGAGGGCCTTATTTACCATTCTTTGGTTGTTTCAAATTTGCAGAAACAAACCCCCACTTATTTTAATATTTTCTCAATTTTAGCAACATATTGATAAGCAACACCCAGTGATGATATTTCCAGAAAATCCATTTCAGTTTGGATGTATCTGTGTAGAGCCCCACGGTATTTCAGAACCAAATGTCACTCGAAGTCTTTTATACCTATCTTGGTGGACAAGGTCTGGAAGGTATTGGTGAACTATGTCATTGCTTGTCCCCTCTCTTTACGTAGTTTGGTCCATCTCATGTACTGGTTGTCGTAGTTTCCAACAGGGTAATATTGTTCCTTAACTGTGTTGTAACCTAGGTATGCACCCTTACCCCTCCTCTCTCATTTCCGTATACCTTTGTCGAATTTTTCCTCTTCTGGTTGATAAAGTTGGTTTCCCATATGTTAAATGACCTGGTTTCCCTTATTGGATTGTTTGACTAATTCTTCATGCCGAATTATTTATATTTTCCTTGAAAGATAATTGCATGCCCGGTTTGATTTTGAAATACTAGTCATCATGTTTTCCACTAATTGAACATGCAACAAGCCCACCAAGCCTTTCTTGTGCACAAGAGACTTCAAGGTATGCCAATTCCTTTGTATGCACAATAAGAAACCATGAGAAAAAGTGAATCATTCAGAGAAGACCATTTCCAGATTGAAATACAAGAAAACAAACGGGTTCAATTTTCAGTCATCAGATCAAGCAAAGATTAAGTCATGACCGTCAGATCTCATTGGAGAGAGATCGATGGTGGGGAGGCATTGTGGGGATAGGGAAGTAAATTAAAGTTTGTGCAAGTTGTGAGCCCGCAATCACTCAGGATCATTTATCTTCAAGAAGAGGACACATGGAGGCAGATCTCTCACTTCGGAGATATGACACTTTGGAGGATTGTAAGAAATATGCATTGAAAACTCTCGAAGCCTGAACGCCTGAAGTGAATCTCGGTCGTCCAAAACAAGAGGACACATGGAGGCGGATATATCACTTCGGAGATACAACACTTCAAAGGGTTGTGTGAGCAAGTAGAAGAAAAATCTTGAACCTTGAACTCCCGAAGTGAATCTTGACCATCCAAAACAAGAGGACACATGGGGGTAGATCTAACACTTTGGAAATATGACACTTCGGAGGATTGCGCGAGCAAGTAGAAGAAAAATTCCAAATCCTGAACTCCTGAAGTGAATCTCGACCATACAAAACAAGAGGAAATGTGGAGGCAGATCTCTCACTTTGGAGATATGACACTCTAGAGGATTGTTAGAACTATGCATTGAAAAGACCCGAAGCTCGAACTCTCAAATTAATTGTGGACCATTGATCTCAAATCAATGAGGATGGTTGATATTTGCAGCAGGTAAGAAAGGAATATCTCCCAAATCCCGAAGTCCTGAAGTCTCAAGAGCCTTCAACGTCAATCGAGATCTACTACTTCGAGATATTTCCAAGCACAACATTCATAAACTCCCGAAGCCCGAAGTCTCGAGAGCCTTCCACGTCAAATGGTCTCGTACTACTCCCCGAGTTATACAAAATTTTCATCTAAATTGACACCATCGCTAAATCATATAGGGATTTCTAATATGGCAAATGGATAGAACTTTAGCAGGGGCGTTAAAGTAGCAGGGTCACCTGAATCACAGATTGAAATAAGATCAACGACCACACTTTATTGCGGGGATGGAAAATGCCTGAACATTAACATCCTTGAGAAGTCCTGCAATCAAAACCATGGTATTGTTAGAGAGGTCAATGGTATCTTATGGGGGATTATGGTGTTCGGAGCAGTGTGGACCCAAACCACCCTTGACAACTTCTGCAATCATGTGCATATATGACGTCAGGTCACCATGTCACTCCAGGAGATTTTCACGCTACACATATAGTTGTCTCCAGTGGCCCCCAACAACGCGCGTGCACACCATGATCAATGTAGAACTCAAATATGTCACTTTGAATCAGTTTCTTCCACAGTCTCAGTTCATTTTAGCGCTCACATCAGTCCATTTTCATCACTAGTGTCAGTTTTCAATTATTCGGTTCAAGACTTTGTTTAGTTTAAAGCATAATAAGTGGTCTTCTATGTGTGATAAGAACCACTATTTTTTATTAAGTCAAGTGTGAAGTATACATTTCTGTACTCCAACAGTGTTTTAGTCAAGTTAATTAGTTGTTCTACAATTGTTAATATAGAGTTAAGTCTCAGTCCCAGATGGACAAGAGCCTCTGCAACTCTGATAAATATGCAGTTTCTGTATGTTTTGGGGGGTTCAATTTTTGGGAAAGGATAACAATACATCAGACTGGTTGGACCTGTTCTATGCACAGATTAAAGCTCTCTACCTGGGGAGTATACTCTTGATGACAATGTTTTGTTCAAATCTTCATGTGTCTTTATCTTATCTTGAATGCAGTTTTGATTTGTGTAAAGTACATTTCATTTCCTTTAGCTATTGTATAACTTGTCTTTATTGATATGCAACCTATTAAAACAGCTAATGCTTGGTGAATATTTGTTTTTATTGCAACCTGTGGGAGAAATTGCATTTTTTTATACATGCTTAATGTCTTGAAATGATATTTGAAGTATTGAACTTCTTGCAACAGATTATTCATTGAGTAATTTGTTGTTTCCCTTTGTCTTTTATTATTTCACTTGTTTGTCATTAGTGTGCAACCATCCAAGGAGGACCCTCATCTATATCATTTTTACAACTCAACCATGCTCCTATCTTGGTAAAAACAACCATCTAACTGACCCAAAAAACAAAATTATCAAAAGAACAATCATCCCAAAACTTGAGGTGGCCTAGCTTTTCCCTTTAGCAGTCAGGTGCAGACTTTAGGACCAACAAACCACATCCACAAAAAAATCTCAAGTGGACGCGACCCCATATATTCCATACTACTCTATGGAAATTTTCTCCCAATACATTTCCCACCAATGTTTGACATGGGGGAGAGCCTTAAGGAGTGCGAAGCTGATCTTTTTCCTCTCGAAGAAATTATGAACAGAGAAATAACCTTCTAGCACATTTAACCATTTTTCTAGGGCATCTGCATCGATTTGTCCTTTAAATAAAGGAACATCAAAATTAAATTGTACCTTGAAAGGGGAGGTGCCTCCAAAGTGGTAATTGGATGAAGACGTGTTAGTTGTTATCGGTAGGCATTGAAGAATGTAGGAAAATTTCTCAATCATTTCTTCCCTCTATCGCGTGAGAGCTTGCTAAAGCAACAGATTAATAAAATCGTCTACTCTGTTGTTTTTCTTTTCTTATGCCATGTAGGGTTTCTTGGGCATGCGAGAGCAATTTTCCTCAAGAGAGAAAAGCTCGATACCCAACTTTCTATACTCATACCTCATCAAGGACATGCAAAAAAATGATCAGGAGCAGCCTGCTCTGATACCACTAATCCAGATTATTTTCAACACGAAATGAGGGAAGATATATAATAAAGAAATGTATAGAGATATATCAGATATCCAATAATATAAAAAATATATATATGATATATTCAACCATAAACACAGAGATAAAGTAATACACACAATCTATTACTAAGCAAAATGTACAAAACTGTAGAAATACAGAGTGAAAGAATCGTTGGAATGGTGACAACTTATCTCTTAGAAGAGATGTGATGGATACTCACATTCGTAAGAGGCTGATTACAATGAGGCTCTAAAGTAATTTTTAACATAAATAAAATCCAAAACCCTAACCCTAAAAGATGAAAATCCAACAGTTTTGTGGACCCCGTTTTGGGTAGTTTGGTGTATCAACTTCCCTGGGGCGTAACTTTGTCATACGATCTTTGTTTTTGGAGAACAATATCTAGTTGGAAAGGTATCATCGAGGATATACATTTTGGGGGATCAGTCAAAGCCTTTGGCTATAATTGACGTGCTCAATCCAAAAGAAAAATTCATTTAGGCCCTCAAAATGGCCCCAAAAATTTAGAACCGAAAAACTGGTAAAAATAGTAAATTTCCATAAGACTGTTTTGAGACAATTGGAATAGGTGGCTGGCCACTGATATCCACCTAGATGAATCTTCCCTCCTTATGAATAAATGTTCTCGATTACGTTGAGTAATCGGGGGCGAGGGAAAAGTGTTTGTTGAATCTACATCTTGATGAGATGCTTTCCTTCCTAGAGAAGTTATGCTTCTTAGCTTATTGAAGGTTGTCATGAAACTGTGGATGGAAGGGTTGGACCTTTTTAACCAGTCTAGATACATGAGATGATTTTGTTTATAAGGAATCCTTATGCCTTTCTTCAATCTTTTCGACCTACTTTTTCTCAAGGTGTTTGGACTGATCCGAAATCGGATTCAGAAGCCTGACAGGGCATGAAAAATGCTAAAAAAATGAAAGTGCTTGGAATCTAACGAAACCAACACCATTGCATCTGGCTCATCTTCCTGATTCTGGTGGTATAATTGTTTTGTCAAACGGAGTCCGTATGGAGAAGATATCGCATTCTGTCCGCCAAGCCAAACAGGCAAAATTTTGGATGCTGACTGTACCTGTCCGTACAGGGCACGTGTCAGTCCATATAGGACACGTGGCAGGTCCCTACACTAGCATGTGGTAGATTTCATACAGGACACATGGTGGCTCCAGAGCGTGACACGTGTCAGGCTGATTTGGCATTTTTGGCGTGCAGTTGGACCAATCCCGAAGTGACCCATGTCACCACTGAAAGGGTGACACGTGGCAGGGTGATGTCAGTAGCTGATGTGGCATATTGATGTGGCAGTGCTGACTGGTCATACAACAAGTTACGTGGAAAGGTACGGAAGCTGACATGGCAAGGATGACATGGCGTACGGAAATGACGTGGACCAATCAGAAGCCGACACATGTCAAGGTTTGATTGGTGTTTATGGTGCTATGTGGACCAGTCACGGGCTGCCACATGGCACCCTAGGTTTAGCCAATGAGGGCTATGTCAAAAAATTTTGGGGCCCGGGGAATTTGAACCCCGGACATCCTCCTTGTTGTGCCTTCGTGTAAAGCCTCCGACCACTGGACCATCATATGAGTTTTGTTATGTAGTGGGTGCATTATATATTTATTTTGGTGTAATGTTGTAATGGCGGGTATGTCGGGCCGGGGCTAGGCCCCAACCCACGATCGTATGTTATTGTATGTGACCGTAACCTATGGAATGGCGCGTGGGTTATATATTTAAACACGGTTCCAATATTTAACTGTTGCCTATGTGTGGTTTCGATTTTAACCAACAGTTATAACCGTTGTATATGCGCGGGGTTGTTTTAATATAGCCCGTGGACATGCCATTTCAACATACAACCGGGTGCTAGCGCCTTTGGGGTGGCCCGCACGTAGCCCAAGGGCTAGCGCGTGGCCACATGGCCCATATAACCTTGCAAAAAGGAGTGCGCGCCATGGTTTGGGGGCTAAATCCCGTATTAAAACTATAATATGGTTAAAAGTGGGTTTTTATAACCACTTCTTGGCTTTTAATCATTGTTTAAGCCACTTTTAATGTAATTAACTCATTTTTCGGAGTTATTGGGCTTTTTTAGAGCCTAAATTCGTGGAGGAAGTTGGGGATGGACAACTAACTTCCCCACTATTTAACCAAGGCCATTTTGAGGCCAAGGGGACAACTTTTGGAGAGCAATTCAGAGCAGAGATGCTGAGGCAAGCCAAGTTAGAGCTAGTTTGAGGCAGGGAGATCGTTGAGGAGGAGATGTTGTTGGACGAATTCTGAGAGCTCAGGACATCCATTTCAGGTGCCGTAAGTTGTGCAAGATTCTAGAGATCTGGGAAAACATGACCAGATCAGTCTGGAATCCATTCGACATTGTAATGATGTACCATTAATATTTCGAAAAGAAATAAAGAAGCCTCCCCCACAGAGAAAAGGCCCGGAGAGGTAGGCAAAGTTGTGTCGAACTCCGTTATCAACCTGTGTATCATGGTTTGCTGTTTCTTATTGTTTTTCAGATCTGCAAATATGTTAATGGATGTATAATTCATTTTCTTTTCTCGCTCTTTCGTTAAGTTTCCCAATGGTCAATTAATGCATGCAATTAAAAAATCAACCATAAGTCATTCGAAAAATCCTGACGGATCATGGACTGAGGCTGTAGTGGTGTTCTTCTATTCATCTTTTGAACAGACTATGAAGAAACTGAATTTTGTAGTATGATATAATACCTTGCGGCACTGTTTAGGTGGGAGAGTAGTTGGAACTACTTCTGGTATCATTTAGAGATAACCCCCCAGATTAACAATGACACTACGGGGTCGAGACTCATAAATAGCATGGAACTTTCACATATATGGTTGGCCCAACAGAACATCACATACATCCAGTGGGACGATATCACATAATACCTCATTCTTGAAGGGCTGGATGTCATATGAAAATTGACATTGTTGGCTGACCTGGAGGTCTCGTCCCTAGTGAAGCCACCTAATGTTGTATGGATGCGGGTGTGGTTTTGTTGGCAATCCCAACTATTTGACGAAATCTACTTAGATAAGGTTCTTTTGGCTTCTACTATCAATAATAAAATGATGCGGGGTCCCCTTCACCGGAATCTGTGAATGAAAAATGTGCTCCCCCTCTTTAGGATCTACTAGTTCTTCTGGTTGAATTGTTGTGCTCGCAAAAATAGTAGTGGGGTCTGCGTCGATGATCTCTATTCTACCAGTATTTTCTGAATCATATTTCAAATCATGGTTCGGCTCCTTGTCTTTGATATTGACCACCAATGATTGTTTTGAGTGACATTCATCGATGTTGTTCCATGTGCTTTTGTAGAAATCGCACCATTTTCGAGTGTCCTTCTTCATCTTTTTGTTACCCTTATTTTCCTGTGGCTTGGACTAGTTTTATGAAGGATTGATGGGAGGGTCATCTTTACCATTATTTGGTTGTTGTGGATTTGTAGACCCAAACTCCCACTTTTTTTGGTGCTTAAATTTCCACTCGATTTTAATAGCATACCGATAAGAAACACCCAATGATGAGATGTCCAAAAATCCATTTCAGTTTGGATGTATCTATGTAGATCCCAACGATATTTCAGAACTAAATATCTCTCATAGTCTTTGATACCTATCTTGGTGTGCAAGGTATGGAAGGTATTGGTGAAATCCGACACTTTTTGGCCCCTCTCTTAATGCAGTTTGGTCCATCTCATGTACTAGTTGTCGTAGTTGCCAACAAGGTAATATTGTTCCTTAACTGCATCCACAAAAAATCCCAAGTGGGATCGACCCCATATAGTCCAGAATCCTATTTGGAAATTTTCTCCCAGTAATTTCCCTACCAATTTTTGACATGGGGGAGAGCCTTAAGAAGTGCGAAGGTGTTCTTTTCCCTATCGGAGAAATTATGAACAGAGCAATAACCTTCTAGCATATTTAACCATTTTTCTGGGGCATCCGCATCTATCTTTCCTTCAAATACGAGAATATAAAAATTAAATTGTATCTTGAAAGGTGAGGCACCTCCAAAGTGGCCGCATGATGAAGACATGTTAGTTATTATTGACAGGCGTTGAACGATGTGGGAAAAATTCTCCATCATTTCACCCCTCTGTCGTGTGAGATCTTTCTCAAGAAACAGATTAATAGAATCATATGCAATGTCATTTTTATTTTCTTCTGGAATGGAGGGTTTCTTGGGCGTGCGAGAGATATTTTACTCAAGAGACAATCTCAAGACCCAACTTGCTATACTCATACCTCGTCAGGGACATGCACTGAAAAAAAATGATCAAGACCAGTCATCTCTGATACCACTAATCTGTATTATTTTTGGCAAAAAATGAGGGAGGAGATATAATAAATAAATGTAAAGAGATATCTTAGGTATCCAATAATATAAAATAAATATATATCAAAGATGCAACCATAAACACAAAGATACAATAATACACAATTTATATTAATGAGCGACATGTACAAAACTGTAGAAATACAGAGTGAAAGACTCGATGGAATGGTGGCAACTTATCTCTGAGAAGGGATGTGATGGCTACTCAAATTTGCAAGAATAAAATTAACGAGGATCTAAATGCATTTTTAACATAAATAAAATTCAAAACCCTAACCTCGAAAGATGAAAAGCCAATCATTTTGTGGACCTTGTTTTGGTTAGTTTGGTGTATTAACTTACCAGAGGCGTAACTTTGGTATACAATCTCCTTTTGGGGTGAACGATAGCTCGTTGGAAAGGAACCATCAAGGAGATTTATTTTGGGGGATGAATCAGAGGCAATGGCTATTATCAAGGGGATACATCCCAAAAAAACTTCATTTAGGACCTCAAAATGGCCCTGGAAGTTTAGGAACAGAAAAACTGTTAATAATAGTAAATTACCAGAAGACTGTTTTGAGCCAGTTGGAATAGGTGGGTAGCCACCGATATCCACCTGAATCAGTACAGAAGTTAAAATATCAAAGAGACCATATAATAGAAACTTTATTACATGTCATTGAAATTTATGAAAGACCATTTAAAAAGGTTGATGAGGAGGACATGGAAAATGTCAAAAAATTCATAAACACCATTTTGGATGATATATTGACAAACACCTATGCATTTCTCCAACTCAAGCTTATAACTGGATGGAGAAATCAGGATGAGTTATTTGATCTAGGTGTCATTGGTAGAGAAATTCATAAGCAAGTTATTAACAAACTCAAATAGAAGTGGTTTGGTGTCTATCTCACTCAAGAGAATAGATGGAAAAGAAAGATTGGTATGTACAAGAATAAACAACAAGAGATAGAAAATAAGCTTCAAGATGCTTGTTCTCTAGGACTAGAGGGACTACTCTATAGAGATTCTTCTCAAATCCATCTTATCTACATACGTGATAGATGGACACAATTCAGGATTAAACAGTTAGCCAATGGAAGAATTCATAAGATTGTAACTCCCAAAGATTTTATAACAACCTTTCTCTAGGTGGAATATCATGACAAAAACTTGCTTTGTGAATTACACTTGTTTAATTTTGTGATACCATACCATACCCATTGGAATCCAAACCCTTTTGTGGGGGATGTCCAAATTAGGGATTTTAATTCTTTGATTTATGGTTTGGTACAATGGAGGGTTGCACATGACTCTTATACTCATGTAGAATTTAATTCAAGTTTAATAGTAAGGGAGGAATACCCCATACCTGGTGTAATTATTGAGGATTATAAGGACTTACTTTAAGATCCAACAAACTCTGAAATATTTAGAGTGCATAGACAATAGGCCATCACCAATCACCAAGAAGTGGCACAAGGTCATTCGTTGCAAGCCTTGTTGGCTTCTCATGACATCTGGAACACACTTCCAAATCCTTTAAGGAATAGAATCCCTACTAGTTATCCACATTTTGAGCTTGCTTTGTCTAGAGTTTCTCTGTACATTAATTCCATGAATAATCTTGGGAACCAATTATTAATATGTGACTTATAATTAAGTTCCCATTAATATGGTATCCAACTCAACAATATAGAGCCATATTTCAATGGAAGAACATGGAGGAGATAACTCTTTTGAGGCAGAATGAAAAAAAATTGGGTTTCTATCCTAGGATAGATTTTGTGAATCCAACCTACAATTGGAAAACAATACACCTTAGGGTTATTGAGGATGAGCATGAGGTTGCATGAGGCCATGCAAAGAACTAGGAAGGGGGGAATGTTAGGACCAGGAATTGATACATTTTTTACTTCATTTTTATAATGTTTTGAGCCTCTAAAAGCCTAAATTAATCCTTATACATGCCATTTCTTACCCATCCTATCCATATAGCATACAAAGGTAATATGGATTAAGCTTCGTATATTTTTCTTTTTTATATAATAAAATTAGAACACATTTATGATTTTTTGATTTGATAAAGATAAAGGGTGCTAACCATGAGTCTCAAAGAAATATTCAAATATATTACAAGTTTTGTTTTTAGAATGAAGCATTGGAAGAGGGTTTTTCAGGGCTTAATGGAAACTAGATTTACAGAAATAAAGTTAACTTCACATGGCATAGCTAGACAAGGGAGAAGAGGGAATATAGAATACAATTCGAGATCACTAATGGTTTCCCATGAATTTCTCCCTTGAAATTAGTAGGTTGTTCGCATCTTTTTATTATTTAGACTGTACATATTGTTTAGAAATGCATTTTCAGTGTCTAAGGACAATGGTTATGCGTCCTTAGCTTGAGGGTAATTGTAAATGTAAACTGTTGGGTTTGATTCTCATTTGCATCTATAAAAAAACCCACTTGCATTATGATATTAGTTAACCAGAAAATAGAGGTATAACCTATGTTTTGAAGTGTGAGTACTGTTGTAAACATTATGTGACCAAATTTGGGAGTTTTTCAATATAAATATGTTCTTCTAGTCTCAATTCAAACTTGTGAATAATTTTTAGTGTTGTAGCAATTGTGTTTCTAATGTACCTAGTTGAAGGAGGGTCCACTTCAAAGAGGTACTTTGTTTTCATTTTGCATAGTTAGATTTCTACTTTAGTTATTTAATTATGTACTATGTTATTCCATGTATATATACTTTGTTTTATTTTAAATTATAGATTTTATTTATTGTATGTGAATATTTTAAATGGTAGCTACCAAATTTCCTTCTGTACTTTGTTTGATATTGGTTTATGAAAGATAGAGTTAGAATTTGGAATGAAATGATTATAATTTCAAGTTTCACTCCTAGAGCATTATTGGGAACCTTAAAAACCCATGAATAGGGAAGCAAACAATCAAACTCAAATAATAAAGGTAGTTCCTTTATTTGATTTTGAATTGAAAGGTTTTGGTTTTAATAGACATTCATATTAACTCAAGATAAACTAGTCAATCTATATATTCTCAATTCCTTGCAAATGGAATTTGTGTCTTGTAAGTTTAAAAAAGAACCATGTGTTGATAGTTAAATGAAGCCCCACGATAGTTGTGTTTAGATCAACATATTTTAGTGCTATCAACTAGGTCGTACACAGTTATTGGGGGCGATTTGGAGGTTGTATGTGGGTCATACAATCTATATGTGGCTCATGAAGGATGCCCCTCATCTCCTTGAGGCCATATGATTTGCGACTGAGTACATTTAGGGATGTGTTGAGTCATGGACTTTGTTTGTTAAGAATTTAATAAGACCATCATGTTATTAAATTGTTATTTCATCAAAATCTCTTTGTAAACTTTGTAATAAGTATTTAATTGTTTCTTTGGCAAAGTTGAGGAAATGTCCAAAAATTCGATTGGAATTTGAAGCGAACCATTGTGATAGTTGGCCTTCCAAGGTAGAAAATTAAAAATGAAGGTTGTGGATGAAAATGGAATTTTATGGAAGAGAAGAGAGAAAATACCAAGAGGAAGTGAAGACGGGAAGTTCTAGAGGGGAGAGCTCTAAGAGGTAGTCATCTCAAAGATCATAGAAAAAGGGAGACATTGTCCCTAGCCATGCATGAGAAAATACTATTGTTGACTTCAATCCACCTATAAATTTGTCTTTTATAGTGAGTAACAATCCATAAGGTTTTCTATACATGGCTCACCCTTTTTTTAATCAATTCCTCTTAATGAAAATCCCTAGAACCTAGTTTTCCCATTTGTATTTCGACTGAAAAAATTCTATGTTGTCTCATGGTATTAATGGATTTGTACACTTGATGTAGTTTTTTTTTAATGCATTCTTGCATTTGATGTAAAACACAAGAACTATAACAGAGTTATATTGTAATCCTAGATCTATTCATTGGTGTAGATGATTTATTGAGGGATGGAATTGGTTGAATGTAATGTTGGTTCATTGTTTAACCACATTCTATAGCCAATGTTGCAATTGCTTCTTGGTGGGTGTTTATTATTTTGTGGTGGGTTTATAAAATTACACATTATTTCAATTAGTTCCATGACCATACACTAAAACATTTTTGTATTCACCCATTATCCAAATATTTTATCACTAGAATGACAACTACAATGTTACCACATATCTTCCATTAAATTCATAGAGAGCAATTGCATATTGAGATCATATTTGAAGAGCCTCTACTGAATATATTTATTTATATTGAAGAAAAAATCCAAGTAGTGAACCAAATATGAAATAAAACCATTATTGTTTATTCCTATTAGTTATTAGCAATGGAGAGCATCATTTATTTCCATAGAGATCCATGTTGAAGAAATGTATAGGAAATAGGACTACCATTTATGGATCATAAGGTATCAAAGTAGGTTCATCGGAGACCTTGAAGCAACTACCATGGGAAAATATTGAAGAGAGAGAAGCTAGAAGAGTTGAGAGACTTCAATAGGAAAATGCAAGAGGAAAGTTGGTATTGGATATAGTAAGTGGATGAGATGGAAAAAGAACTTGAAAATGCTAGGATTGCTTCACCACCATGAGGGAAACATTAGATAGGAGAATATTGTATTTCTTGCAATTAGAGGAGAAATTTTCTCAACTACATAATTGGCAAGAGGAGAGTTTCACCATAGAGACTACTTAGCTATACCGATATTTGGCAGTGTATGAAGAGACCTTGATGAAGCTATAAGAATATATAGAAGAGACGAGGAAAGCACCTTTTGTTTCCACTATAGAAGAAAACACCATGATGAAATCAAACATGGTAAAGTAACCTTCAAAGACCCTTCTTCAAGATATTTTTGGTGACTTTGAAAATCATACTAGAGGCATTGGTTTCAAGCTCACGAGGAAAATGAGATATGATGGCCAAGGGATAGGAAATGAAGGTCAAGGGATTTTGATCCCCATTGTAGCTCAATAGATGTGCAAGCATGAAGTTATAGATGTATTTATCAATAAAATAACACAAGTTTAGTTCAAACCACCTTCATCAAGGCAATATGAACCAAAAAAGAATCCATTCCCATGGAAGAAAAGGGAGTTGGAAAATGAGTGTGTAACATGTTGGATTACTGAGAGGGGGGGTGAATCAGTAATAGAGAAATTTAATCATTTTTCACCATAAAATGAAAGTGTTATATCAATGTAGCATTATAAACTAATAGTTGCAGAGTAAATAAACAATGAACAAATCAACAATCATACACATACATAGTACACCCGTTTTTACATGGAAACCCAAAGTGGGAGAAAAACACAGAATGTTTTTTATTATATGTATTTAAGAATTACATTCATTGGAAGCACCAACTTCCTTTTTTTTCTAGCTGCAACTGGAAGGAGGCTCCAACCCCATAGTTTCTTAGGCTACAACCCGAGGGGAGCTCCAACTCCCCAATTCTTTGGCTACAACCAGAAGGAGGCTCCAACCCCCTAGTTTCTCAGGCTACAACCTGAAGGAATCTACAACTCCCCAATTATCTGGATACAACCAGAAGGAGACTCCAACCCCCTATGTTCTTCGTCTACAACCGGAAGGTGGCTACAACCATGTGTCCTTTCCTTGTCCAACCACTCTAAAAAAAAATAGAATGATGGAACCACTATCACACTATCACTGTGAGATATACTACTATAAACCTATACCAATCAACCTGTACCATAAAAAAGTACATCAACCATGCACCAACCTATACCAAACAACCTGTAATCATCCTCTACCATAAACAAGTGCATCAACCATGCACCAACCTGTACCTCAATCTATATTCAGCTTGTACCATAAACAAGTGAATCAACCATGCACCAACCTGTACCTCAACCTCAACCAAAATCCCTCATAAATTTCAACATCCAAATCTGATTTGTAACTCTTTAATAGACCTGGTGTATATGATCACATACCTTGTTGAACTCTGGCTTATTCTAGAGATTGAACTTGTAGAGAATTCCCCGCATGGAATATTTGTTGTATATATATGAAAATGGTACACAACATACTCAGGATTGTAATCTAACCAATACATTTGGTCTTACTTAATTTGGATCTATTATGAAGAAGTTATGACATTTTTACCCGAAACACCTGTTTTAGACTAGTTTTAGGACTAGCCACAAATCCTATTTTCCACAGAGTGTAACTCCAACAATACAATGAATCACAAGTTGACATGTTTATCACAAATACTTGGATATGCTTCCTTATTTTTGTCCCAATTTCATGGTATGAATCATTCTAGAAAAACAATTATTGTGAAAATGGTGAGATGTCCTATAAATAACATACCTTAGAAAGCATCATCAAAAGAATTTATCCTCCCTTGAATTTCGGCCTTATTTACTTCACCTTCCCTCTGAAATTCATCTTATATATCCTTTGGTTACCTCAATCACTTGTAGATATTCAATATGCTCAAGTGTTTTTAAAATGAGAGAGCCTTGCCTCTTATTTTACTTTCATGTAGCTTCCTCAAGGGGTTACCTTTTAACCATCTTAACCCACTTTCCTTATTTTATGGTTAACCCACTTCTAACTACTTGTCCACTTAGTAATTTATCCATTAACTTTATTATTTAAATAATTTATTTTGTATCCACTTTGACTTATAGTACACTCATCACTTCACTTTATTATTTACC
>JZKD02S1836905.1:548150-560185 GCA_000966675.3 Picea glauca
GTATGTACATGTGTATGTGTGTGCAACATGCCAATCTAATACTTGATTAGCTAGAGTATATGTCATATGATTAAATCTCCTAGGAACATGGATATACATAATGTAATCAAAGTAACGTTCTAAGAGACATACCCTAAGGAAACGTTGGTGCAAATTAGGATCATAAACATAGTAAACTCCATTTAACTGGGACACAACTAGCTGAGCATCTAAGTAGAACCAGAGGTGAGAAATTTCATGCAACAAAGCATCACAAAGAAACTCTATCACTGCGATGTACTCGAATACATTCTTTGTGGCATCAACTAGGAAAATACCTCCAAAAGATATCAACTGGCCTCCAAGTGTGAAAATAACCCAAGCTATGGAAGCAAGCCTCCGAGTGTGTCGGCTAGAACCATCTGCAAACCCAAAGAACACCTTCGATTCACTTGACATCTACCATAGTGAAAAAGAAGACATACATAAATACACGTCCATAAAACAAACAAAAAATATATATATAATAACTATACATATGTACAAGAAGTCACCCATGTGACCAGCCTAAGAGTAATACTTTTTGAGTTAGAGCCCATTTCTAGGCTCTGCCAAGGAATTTCCTTCAAAGTAAACCAGATGGTAAGCGCCCTTCTTCAAGACCTCTTTCACAATGAATGGTTTGAACCACATGGGTTTGAACTTGCCTGCCCCCAGGGGATCCTTGTCTTGATCATATACTAGGACAAGATCCCCTTTGGATAAAATTCAAGGACGAACAAACCGATCATACTGACACTTGATTCATTTCTTATAATCCTCATTGGCCAAGGCTATATCATGACACTGCTCATCGAGATGCTTGATATATAATAGAAGTTCCTCAAGTGGTGAAGTGTCCGACAGTAATTCCACTCCAAAATTTAAAGACAAGATCTAGACATTCGGTAGGCCCACAATGTCAAGTACAACATCAAATGCCAATTTGACTTGGCAGAATTGATTTTCTGTTGAAGAATAGTCTTTAGAGACTTATTCATAGCTTCAACCTGACCATTTGCTTGTGGGTAGTAAGGTGATGAGTATTCTTTCTTCAACCCAATATTTGATGTTAACTCGATCATCATCTTCTTTTGGAAGTTACTTTCATGTTCAGTGACAATATCCTTCAGGATGTCGAACCTTGCTACTATCTGGTTAAAAATGAAAAGAGTCATTGTTTCTCCATCATTGTTAAATGTTGGCATAGACTCGACCCACTTTGTGAAGTAGTCTACCGCTACGATGATGTAACGATGCCCTCTGGTTGAAACCGAGTGACATGTAGTAAAGTCAATCCCCCATTTGGTGAAAGGACCAACAAAAATGACAAGAAACATAGGAACAATATGTGCCCGCATATTTTGATAGAATATCTGACACGGATGGAACTTCTTGACCTCCTCAATGCAATCCTTGATTAACAAGGGACAGAAGTAACTGACACGTAGAATCTTTTGGGTTTTTTCCAACCCATAAAAATGGCCACCACATGCTCTAGTGTGGCAGTCGTTCAGAATGATCTCTGCTTATTCATGGATAAGGCATCGATGAAGAATGCAATCTACACCTTGATAATACAAAGTGGCATCGAGTATGAGATAGTTTCATGCCTGACGGTGAATTCATCGACGCTCATCGCGGGAAGAAGAAGTGGGGCACTTCAAAGTCTGGAGATAGACTAGTATATCTCCATACTAGGGGTCTGAAGATGCAATTAGAAAAAGATCTCCTTTGATAGGCGATTCTTTGAGCATGATATCACTAGACTCGTCTGGAAGTTCCAAAATAATTTTGGCAAAGACCAACGACCTTTTGGATTTTGCAGAAACAAAATCCAAGTCAAATTCCTATAGGATTACAATCCATCTACTGATATTTCCGCCAATGACCCGTCATGCAAACACATATTGAAAAGGGTTCGCAACGACAATGAAAGTGGTCTTGCGAAGAAAAATGTAATGACAAAACCACTCGACAGCATGCACTGCTACCAAATAAAGCTTCTCAACGTGGGAATAGTTGAGTTCCATCCTAAATAGGCCTCGTCTCAGGTAATAAATAACATGTTCTTCTAGCAGATCATCTTATTGAGGGGTCCTAAATCCCTTTAACTCAACAACAAGAACCAATCCCACCAACGGGGTCCAATTAGACTCTATAGTGTTTAACAGTGGAATGGTTCTCTAGATCTTGCGATCTAGCTAATTAATCGATGGGATTTACGTAGTGATTGATAGGCTATCTTATTTTGAAAGCTTCTCCTTCAGTTCGAACATTCTCTTTTTGTATTTTCTCTTATGGGTGCGATCGATACAAGATAAATCCTGGTATAAACTAGTTGGGTAACAAGTGTGACAAAGACAAGATCACTTGACAATCTTTTCAATTTTAAGGAGTCTGAAAAGAGATTAACTATGCACTCACAACCTTTTTCTGAGTTTACTCTCCTTAGCCCGAAAAAATATAAAATTCACTGAGGAGAACTCTCCCGACAAGACGAATCTCTTGAGGCATACCTTTTTCCACTATAACCTACAGGTTGGAAAAAGGGGTAAAATCATGCCAGTAGATGTTCTTCTAGACCTATTTAACGAGTGTGAAGGAACAAGTTCACTCGACGATATTTTCAATTTTAGGGAATCTAGAAAGAGCTTAACTATGGAATCCGTGGGGGTTCCTTTTTCGTAAGTAATATCCAAGGCCCAAAAAAGGTGATAAACCAAAACCAAGGACAATGTTCCTTTTTCGAAAATTTAGTCCCTCGAGCCTGAAAAAGGGTTAAACTTATGCCTGAGAATACTCTTCTAGTGAACAGAAGTTCCTAGAGCATACCTTTATTTGTGAAAATGATCACCCATACCAAAAAAGGGTTAAACTACCACCGGACAGACGTGCCTTCAAATTTGAGATTGGTGAGCGTGAAGGGAAACAAGATCGCTCCGCAATATTTTCATGTTTAGAGACTTTGAAAAGGGCTTAAAAAGACTCCATGGGGCTACTTTTCTCAGTTAATCCATACAAGATCGAAAAGCATAAATATAGTCTCATTGAATGTTTCTCTCAGATTTTAAAGCAAGCTTGAAAGACAACAAAGCGTTCTCATTTGGGAGTCTCGAGGGTGAGGCCAAGAATGATGGTGCATCAGATGAATGAGGTTCAATCTCATAATCATGATAGGACTAACAAGGACTCCCGAGCCTATAGTCATTACTGACAACATGGACACCAAAATGCAACAAGGATCTACCTAGTGCATCCATGTAAAGGTAGGATCTACCACCTAATGATGACAGTTCTATAGAAGCAATGAAGATTCCATGTCGCACTTCGGTGGGATCGATCCTATGGAAAAGTGGAAAAGACAATGAGATGCAGAAAGTGGAGGTGAAATCCTAACTTATATGCAAAAAGTTGGAAAAAACRTCTTTTACCAAAGGATACCAAAAGTGACCCATCCCCAAAAGGTTACCAAACCAAAAGAAAACATGTACCATAACATCCAATAAGAAACTCAGAACTGRAACCAAATGATTTCCAAGCCAGGAAAAACAACAAAGGAGGTAAAAAAAGTGGCAAAAAGGGCCAAAAMATTCTATAAATAGAAGTTGAAAACTCATTTTCACCATTGCATTTTGAAAATTGACCAAAAGGAAAAAAAGCCCCTTTGCTAAAAAAATTGATTCTGGGAGTTTCAGTGGACGAAACAAACTTTTTCTTTGACCAAGTAAGTACAAATTCATCCCCCTTACATTTCAATTAGTCTTTTATGCATTTCTTTTTGTTTTTGAGGGGGCATGCTCTCTTAAAAAGAGTGGCCCTGCACGTACGTGGGTTTTCCTAGGAAAACCCGTGTATGTACTCAGGCATAAAACACTCTGCCTGCATATATACATGACTGAGGCCAAAACAGACCGCATACACCCTCAAAAGCTTGGAAAAAAAAATTAAAAGGCAAGAGATATCTCCCTTTTATTTGCCATAGAATAGGATGTATGTCCACTAGAGGGAGAGGGAAGATGAGGAAATTGACATACTGGTCGAAGAGGACCCCGTTTCCATTGTTGCATTGAAATAATGAAGGCTATGGAAGTTCTTTCGGTGTCCTTTTGTGAGGGCACAACCTAGGCTACTGAACACCCTAGTTGATTACTGGCATCCAGATGCAAAGACATTTATGATAGAGGGATAATCGTTGACTCCAATGACTGAATACATCTACTTCCTGACTGGCCTCTCGAGGAGAGGGAAAACAATCAATCTGTAGGCATTTCCCCCTGGGCCTTTTAACATTGAGGACTACATTCAGATGTACTATGAGGCCAACACCGAGAAGGTAGGTTCTTAGGTGCCTATTCACAAGATCATGAGTCTGACTCTGAGAGTGATCTTGGTATTGATTGGGTGGATTACTGGATCCATGAACCTTCACCAAGCTTCCCTGGCACACATGCATTTTTCTATTCAGTGTTAGGAGGCACAGATATTTGACTGGAGTATGACCATGCTCTCATGCATGTAGAGACAGCTGAAAGAGTGTCGGAAAGGTAGCAACAAAAAATTCAGGTTTGGAACTATTCTATGCTCATTCTTCTTTGAGAGAGTACCCAGCCTTAGTTCTAGAGAGACTATGCGGGGGCATGTGGCCTCCTTCCCAACGGTGTGTAGATGGGAAGCATTGTTGCCACGATAGGGGGGAGGGAGAACCATAGAGGCCTTCGATGACAATTTTTTTGATTGGTGGGCATGACAGATTCTGGTGATAGAGGACTAGCCCTACATCGGGATCAACTTCTCTAGGGATCCGTACATGCCCATGCCTCTCAGAGAGGAGCGAGAAGAGATAGGTAATATGTTTTTAAAGTTATTTAATTTTTAATTGTTTTTTAATATATATCTTTTTTATGTGTGTATTAGAGTACTGAATTTCATGTATCTGTTATGTACATATGTTGGACCAGTACACCCGACATACTTCACAAGGACTCAATGACGTCCTCGACCAGAGGTGGGACCCGTAGCAGTCGGTAGACCAGCAACCATAGGGGGACTTCCAGTCGGAGAGGCTGAGAGAGTTTTGAGATGGGTGGAGTGCAACCTCACTGCGCTCACTTGTATAGTACCCATGGTCAAGATTGATGATCTCCTGCCTTCTATGCAGCCTCATGTAGTGGGGGTGCCACATGTTATACTTTATATGTGCTGAGGGCACCATTGTATATGTATTTTTTGAATGAATAAGCCCAACGATGTATACCGAACCTTATTTTTGAGGCATTCGCACCCACCTATGTACTCATGACACTTTTGATATATATATATCTTATTTTTCTTACGGATCACTTTTTTTACAAATGTATGTACATGTGTATGTGTGTGCAACATGCCAATCTAATACTTGATTAGCTAGAGTATATGTCATATGATTAAATCTCCTAGGAACATGGATATACATAATGTAATCAAAGTAACGTTCTAAGAGACATACCCTAAGGAAACGTTGGTGCAAATTAGGATCATAAACATAGTAAACTCCATTTAACTGGGACACAACTAGCTGAGCATCTAAGTAGAACCAGAGGTGAGAAATTTCATGCAACAAAGCATCACAAAGAAACTCTATCACTGCGATGTACTCGAATACATTCTTTGTGGCATCAACTAGGAAAATACCTCCAAAAGATATCAACTGGCCTCCAAGTGTGAAAATAACCCAAGCTATGGAAGCAAGCCTCCGAGTGTGTCGGCTAGAACCATCTGCAAACCCAAAGAACACCTTCGATTCACTTGACATCTACCATAGTGAAAAAGAAGACATACATAAATACACGTCCATAAAACAAACAAAAAATATATATATAATAACTATACATATGTACAAGAAGTCACCCATGTGACCAGCCTAAGAGTAATACTTTTTGAGTTAGAGCCCATTTCTAGGCTCTGCCAAGGAATTTCCTTCAAAGTAAACCAGATGGTAAGCGCCCTTCTTCAAGACCTCTTTCACAATGAATGGTTTGAACCACATGGGTTTGAACTTGCCTGCCCCCAGGGGATCCTTGTCTTGATCATATACTAGGACAAGATCCCCTTTGGATAAAATTCAAGGACGAACAAACCGATCATACTGACACTTGATTCATTTCTTATAATCCTCATTGGCCAAGGCTATATCATGACACTGCTCATCGAGATGCTTGATATATAATAGAAGTTCCTCAAGTGGTGAAGTGTCCGACAGTAATTCCACTCCAAAATTTAAAGACAAGATCTAGACATTCGGTAGGCCCACAATGTCAAGTACAACATCAAATGCCAATTTGACTTGGCAGAATTGATTTTCTGTTGAAGAATAGTCTTTAGAGACTTATTCATAGCTTCAACCTGACCATTTGCTTGTGGGTAGTAAGGTGATGAGTATTCTTTCTTCAACCCAATATTTGATGTTAACTCGATCATCATCTTCTTTTGGAAGTTACTTTCATGTTCAGTGACAATATCCTTCAGGATGTCGAACCTTGCTACTATCTGGTTAAAAATGAAAAGAGTCATTGTTTCTCCATCATTGTTAAATGTTGGCATAGACTCGACCCACTTTGTGAAGTAGTCTACCGCTACGATGATGTAACGATGCCCTCTGGTTGAAACCGAGTGACATGTAGTAAAGTCAATCCCCCATTTGGTGAAAGGACCAACAAAAATGACAAGAAACATAGGAACAATATGTGCCCGCATATTTTGATAGAATATCTGACACGGATGGAACTTCTTGACCTCCTCAATGCAATCCTTGATTAACAAGGGACAGAAGTAACTGACACGTAGAATCTTTTGGGTTTTTTCCAACCCATAAAAATGGCCACCACATGCTCTAGTGTGGCAGTCGTTCAGAATGATCTCTGCTTATTCATGGATAAGGCATCGATGAAGAATGCAATCTACACCTTGATAATACAAAGTGGCATCGAGTATGAGATAGTTTCATGCCTGACGGTGAATTCATCGACGCTCATCGCGGGAAGAAGAAGTGGGGCACTTCAAAGTCTGGAGATAGACTAGTATATCTCCATACTAGGGGTCTGAAGATGCAATTAGAAAAAGATCTCCTTTGATAGGCGATTCTTTGAGCATGATATCACTAGACTCGTCTGGAAGTTCCAAAATAATTTTGGCAAAGACCAACGACCTTTTGGATTTTGCAGAAACAAAATCCAAGTCAAATTCCTATAGGATTACAATCCATCTACTGATATTTCCGCCAATGACCCGTCATGCAAACACATATTGAAAAGGGTTCGCAACGACAATGAAAGTGGTCTTGCGAAGAAAAATGTAATGACAAAACCACTCGACAGCATGCACTGCTACCAAATAAAGCTTCTCAACGTGGGAATAGTTGAGTTCCATCCTAAATAGGCCTCGTCTCAGGTAATAAATAACATGTTCTTCTAGCAGATCATCTTATTGAGGGGTCCTAAATCCCTTTAACTCAACAACAAGAACCAATCCCACCAACGGGGTCCAATTAGACTCTATAGTGTTTAACAGTGGAATGGTTCTCTAGATCTTGCGATCCAGCTAATTAATCGATGGGATTTACGTAGTGATTGATAGGCTATCTTATTTTGAAAGCTTCTCCTTCAGTTCGAACATTCTCTTTTTGTATTTTCTCTTATAGGTGCGATCGATACAAGATAAATCCTGGTATAAACTAGTTGGGTAACAAAGAGGAAAGCACTTAACTATTGAAGAAGGTTGAGCTCGGGATAACCCTCATACTTAAGCATGCAAAGAATGATTCTTACACCTACAACAAGCATAGTACTAATACATTAACCTGTTGGTGTTCCAATTATTGACTGAGATACGATTATCAAAAGAAAACATACATGCAATAAACGATGGAAAGAAAAATAGTTTCCTCAAATCTAATCATCAATCACATATTAACACAATGATTTACTCTTTATCATTAGAGACACGAACTATAAAAATATTGAATTAGATAACTTATCAATAGATTAAGAGGCTCTTACTCATTATAGGATCCATTCATGAGATAAAATTAGAAATAATTCTTCTTCAGATCCAATCACACACACTTTTGATGAAAAACAGAAAAAAAATTGTCTCTGGTCCTAAACATGACTTCTCAATTAAGGTAGCTCTGAAATAGTTCTTTACAATCCAAAAATGAGGGTCTTTGCAAAAACCATAGACCTTTGCTAACATGTCAATCCTCTTATTTATAACATATTGTTAACTAAAAATAACTATAAAAAATGCAAGCTAAGTAAAACAAGATATCGCCACATGGTGCTTTCATTAATCAGTATTCTAAGAGTCATCAAATGGTTTCACTTGAGTAGATGACTCTTCTTGTACTCCGACCATTGGCCGAATATATCCTTGCATGTGTTGGAATACGACAATCTGTGTTGGTCCATTAGGGCTGAAAGGATCTCCTTTATCTCTACTTCACGTGCCTGATACTTGACTATTATAGCACTTAACGGTTGCAACACGGTTTGACCCTTGATCGAGTGTTCCATGAATTGTTGCACTTGACATGGCACCATGTTCGCCACCTTTTCTATCTCTGCAACCCATGATGAGTCTTGTTCGGCAGGTAATTTGACTATGTCATGCAAGTCGACAAAGTCATCGAGTGTGCAGAATTCTAGGAGGCCGATGTCTCTCATTGCCCAGTTGATCTTGGTCCATCTCTTTTAGCACTCGATCCATTTCTCTTGGATTTCATAATGATTTTCTTGGGCCATTTTCAACCAGTATTCGACCGACTTCTTTATGTGATTGATGCTTCTATCCCTTAGTACCCAAATGTCATGCTCTTCGGCGTCTCGGCCCTACTGAATGACATTGATGTAACCAATCCTTTCCACCTCTTGGTGTACTTTATCATACCATATTTCCATATATTTTCACGTCGCCAGAACCATGAGGGTGTCTTCCTGGAAATCGGTTATTCTTGCAGTGAAAAGGTGCCGCTCATTTGTGAATTTATTGTAGGCGTCCTGGAATTCGCTTCTCAAGAACACCATGGCTTGTGTGGAGTCCTGATAATATTTCTCCAAATGGGGTAGATGTTCCAAATCCTTCAATGCAGTAGCCAACTCCTCTTCATCCCTTTTCTCTCTATCTAGGGTGGCATCTGTGATTGTCATCCCTGCGCTGATAAGATCGGATGTCTTGGAATGCTCCATGCTAATCAATTTTTCCTCTATGGTGAAGAGGATGGAGTGATTCAGATTAATCCTCCTCTTCTTGATGGTTCTCTTCACGATGAATTTCCTCTTTCGGTCATAGGATATTTATTTTATATCAACAACCTCATCCACCGGTTCAAGGATTTACTGATCTCCCCAGGTAAGCATATTTCCCAGGCTCTCAACGGTGTATATCTGTTCAAGAATGGGTTCTTGAACTTATTCCATGTGTTTCGAAGGTCTGACCTATGATTGTTTCTCATTGAAAGGTAAAGTACTGACTAAAATTGAAGCATCAGGGGTAGGCTCGGTACTTACTTGATAATCAGTTGTTGAGATGCCTATTTCTGTTGGATTACTGAGAGGGGGGGGTGAATCAGTAATAGTGTAATTATAATCCTTTTTCTTCAAATGTTATATCAATGTATAATTATTATCCAATAATGAGAAATAATAAATAAACAATCACACACATACACAGTACACTAGTGTTTTACATGGAAACCCAAATCGAGAGAAAACCACCGAATGATTTTTCGTATAAGTATTGAAGAATTACATTGATTGGAAGCACCAAATTTCTTTGTTTTCTAGCTACAACTGGAAGGAGGCTCCAATCCCTTGGTTTCTCAGGTTACAACCTAAGGGAAGCTCCAAATCCCCAATTCTCTGGCTACAACCAGAAGGAGGCTACAACTGGAAGGTGTCTAGAACCAGCTATCCTTGCCCCATCCAACCACCCTGAAGTATAAGTAGAATGATGGAACCACTGTCAACCTGTCACTATGAGATATACTACTATACAACTGTATCAACCTGTACCATTTTCCTGTATCCAATCTGTACAACTTCCCTGTAATCAAACCGTACCTGAACTGAACATGTATCTACAAAAATGCAACAAATACATGACCTGTAGTGATGAAACCCGCGTATGTACGCACCCTATCTGTTATGCAGCCCTCATATTCCTTCTGAAACTAGGGTTTCCTTTCACTTGAAAACTTCTGACCCTTTGTAACTTATTTCACATTGTGGGGTCCACAAATCAACAAGCCTAGTAAAATCCTTACAACTACACATAACATTTCTAACATAGAATTTCAATTTCAACATAGAATTTTTGAGTGCGTAAATAATTCATTAGAATCAATTAAGCATATAATATTTAAGAAGAATTTAACATTTAACTACAGCATGAAAATAACTTAGAAATTTCATAAATAAATTACCTGCTTCTGATGCTAATTTCTGTCGATATGGTTGTCCCTTCCTTGTTGCCTTGCTACTGCTACCTGATGCATTGACCAACTCTTCCCAAACCAACTAACCTCCTAGCTAGCTAGGAGGATCATGTCCGTCTCCCTAGCTCCAGGAAACCGAAAGGAATCCTGGCCCCCGTGCCCAAAGCCCCCAACAACCCGGTTCCCCCTGCAATGATTCTCAAAGACTACAGAACTCAACAACAGAACCAAAAAATCCACACAAAAAATAGAACTCCCCCTCTCCTCTCCAAAATGCTTCCCTTCCCAAGATGATAATCCTCCCGTCATATCCCCCCTTCACCGCCTCTCTCCCCCATCATTAATTTCCTTATCCCTCCTTTATTACCTTATCCCCCTTTCTTCAATATCTTATCCCCTTCTTTAATGTCTTATCCCCTTCATTAATATCTTATCCCCTCCTGCATACGTAAAGCAATTAATTAGATAAATTAAAATTATTAAGCCCCTTAAATTTATTACCCATGTCATTGAATGTGATATATAATCAATAAATCAATCAATTAATTAATTAATCAAAAGTTATAAACAATCAATTAATAAATAAATATTTAATTAATATCATTAATGCTAATCATTGTTTAATTAAAACCCTATTAGGACAATTATTTGTCTAATTAATTTTTTATTTTATTTTTACTTAATAATCCCTAAGCATATATTCAACTAGGGTTGTTACATACACCCACCCTTCCAGAAACTTCATCCCAAAGTTAAGGTATCTCATGGTACAAAGGAAAAGAAACATGGTTCACACATTCATAACAAATAATTAACACTATTAGTAAGTAAGACAAGAAAACTCATACATACTAGTGTACATGTACAAGAAATGCATGTGTAGCTAGTACATACAAGTATCATGCATGTACTAATAATCAATAACTATCATCCTTTAGTAATTTAGGTATGCATCCAATCCAATCAATAAGACTAGTCTTTTATAAAAGACAACAACCAATAAATTGTTTGAGAAATCCTTTAATTACAATTATCTGGTTCAACAATTTTATTTAGACAACTGTGGTTTAGTTACATAATTATGAATATTCATATATACACATTTTTTTTTTCTTTTTAGAAGGGAAAATATTAAACTTCACCATCAGACAAATCTCCGTACTTTCTCGACTATTTTTACTCATCCTTCCTCCCTAACTTACTTCCATCTCCATTCCTATTCTTCCTCTGCTGGAATATCTTGGAGTGTCAACTATATTGACCTAACTCCAAATAGAACCTGTAAGCAGAAGTGTCACTATATCGACCAAGCTTCCCTAGCAGGAAATTGACAATCATCATCACATGTCTTGGGGAGCGTGAACTAAAACCATCCTCACATGACTTCAGGTTTTGGAGGATACACGGTGGGAAATGCCTCCACCCCTCCTAATCATAACTAGGGTCCACATCCTACAATGGAATATACAGTGGCACCATGTTGCTAGGAGTTTTGTCATTGTTTATTTGGTTTTGGGCAGTCTCATCACCTGAAATCCTGCACTGG
>JZKD02S1836905.1:566518-583075 GCA_000966675.3 Picea glauca
TTCTCTTACTCCACAAAGCATCTTCCTGTGAGGGATTTCACCATAAGGGGACCACTTTGGAGTTCATCCATATTTACTTATTATCAACCATGAAAAAACAATAATGAGTCATATTGACATAAAACACTATTGGTTCCATTACCCAAACCTTTGTGCTACAGGTCTTTCTTCAAGGGTTGACATCAATGACAACCAACCTTAATCAATAATTTCCTGCTGTGGAACTTCTTCTTCTTGTTTGCCCGACCCTAGCTCATCCTTCGGGATATCCACTTGGGTATCTAGTACATCGAGTAGCTCAGTTTCTAATACACTTTCAAGCTCTTGGTAATTCAATGGAAGGCCTTAAATTTGAGCATCAAGAGCTTGGCAAGATTCCTTCTCAGGTTCCATTAACTCTATGATCTACACCAGAGTCACCAAGGACACCTCCAATTTCTCATCATCATCATAGATTGTTATTAATTCTTGGAGGGGTTTTGGTGCACTAGCTATCCCTGATTTCCTTGTTATCTCAAGTTGAGCTAAATAATCCCCTATTGATCCGACATGTGGCGTTTTAACTTCAGGGTTATCTAACCCAACAATTTCTTCAATTTGTATTAGCTCAGGGCCACTTGGACTTACTCGGCCTTCAACTAGGTTGTCGTTAGGGACCCATGTCATTTCCAAGAGGTCTAGGTCATTTAGCAACTGATCAATTACTCATTTCACTTGTTCCATTAGAATCAAACCCCTTTCTTGTGCCTCCAGTGTCATAGTCAGTCCTCTGTTATGCACCTTTGTTGCCTTTGCTGCTCCGATTCATTCCCTAGCTCTGAGGGCCTCTTGAGCTGACTACTCTATAGTTTTCATATGTTCATCCATGATCATCACCTTGAACCCGGTAATTTTTGGGTCGGCCATCCTTTTCACCACCTCATCCAAGTCCTAGGTGTTTTCTGTAAATACTCTGTCTTCGAACTTGTCGTGATCATACAGGTAGCAGGATGACACCTGTGAAGCATGTTGCAAGACCAATCCCTTTGGATCATGCTTGCAAAATCTGCTTGTTGGGAATCTGAATTCAATTTGGCTCAGCCCTTCTTATTTGGCTGAGTGGAATCCTTTACCAAGTAGAACCCTACATGGAAGCCATAGGGTATGAAAGCCCGTTTCTTGTCCTTGACTAGGGTGGCGTTGTATCCCTGCAAGATGTTTTGATAACATATTTATCCTACTACAAGTCAGTCAGGGATATGATCTGGTATGATATGTGGTGCTCGGGTGGCCCTGAACACCTTGATGTAGGTGGTATGCTCATCCAAATACCAGTGGCCTACCTTGGATATCATATTTTTTACTGTCGCTGATAACCTTAGGCATTCCTTCTTAAAAAGAATAAAATAAATTTGTGTGATGAATTCATCGTAGATGAGGGAGTTGGATTTATTATACTTGTTTTCCCATAGCACATTGAAGTAGACATGGACCGAGAGCTCTGCAACATGCCATCTCAGATTCATGACGACGAAGACATTTCTGGTGCACATGACATTGAGAAAGTATGAAGCCATGTAAAACATTGGTGCTTCTCCTTCCTTCAACACCTAGGCTTGCTGCATATAGATGCTCAATTGCTTGGAGATGATTTCTTCCCAGTTGAAGCTACACCTGGCGATCACAATCGTGTATGCCAAAGGAATCCATGGCTTTGAAAACCTTGAGCAATATTTCTCTCCATACAATTGGAATATGAGAGCCATCAAATAGACGTATGGCTCCCTTAACTTAGTTGTCCCATACCAGCCCATGCTCGGGTTGGAAAAATTCTTTTCCTCCCTCCACCATGAGGTCATCACTCGGTTGGTGTCATGGTGTTCATAGAACTTCATGATGAATTATGTTTTTAGCCACTCCTCTGGGTCTCTGAGTTTGTAATACTTCTAAACTTCTGTCGGGAGGAAAACTTTGACACACCCACCATTTTCATCATTGACTAAACACTTTTGTGTGTCTGTGTGGTTAATAAGCCACTTCAAGACTTCTATGCATGGAAAAGTGGGGGGTTTTATTTCCACCATATGTAGATATGACAGTCGAATGTTCAGGAACACCTGGTCGTCGAGTGCCCTTATGTCTGGATCATTGTGTGGGACATATTCTGGGTACTCTTCTCGGCTAATCCTGTTAAAGAGATCCCCCCAATGTCGGAGCTCCATATTGGACCCTATGCTTGCCTCTGTATCGCCAAAGGCTGGGGGCTGGATGAAAACATTCTTTTTTGTTGTCTTGACGACAATCTCCGACCTAGGGATATACTCCAATTGCCTCATGGTTCTTGGAAAAGAACCTTCACCCCTCTCTGGTTCTTTCAGATTTGGTGCTCTTGGCAAGCGTCTGGTGGTTGGATTTCTTAGTGGCATCATTCCTGCAACTTAAACATGGTTTGAGGGACTGTATAAAAACCGAGAAACTCACATACAAAAATTACAACCAATGAATTTATAGACTCGGATACATATGGAACCTGGTAATTTTTGGGTCATCTGATTCTTTATTCAGGTGTTAAGGTCTTTTTAGTCATGAGGTTTCATAAGTTCAAGAAAACCTGAATAGGCGATGATATTCATGAAAATAAGCCAAGACAAAACATTTTCAAAAATGAAATCGAATCAGACAATGCAAAAGATCAAGTGGTACCCTAAAAAAGTAAAAAATTGACAGATACTTTTTTAGGGTGTGTTGAGTGCTCAAAAAATGGTGGCTTACTGGGTAGAAGCATAATCTTTGTTCCTACCTTGGGCTCAACTGATGCAAAATTTGGTTAAGAAATTAACTGATTTTTTATCGGAGCCTCTTTTATCCTTGCATTTTAAATTCCTTGGTTGATGCATCCAATCCTACCTGTGGGGTTTTCAACCTTTATTCCACCTTCATTTACTGTAACCCTAACTAACACCTCCTTTGACAAGAGTCGAGTAAATAATTCAATGGCCCTAGGCCCTTTAGTTATCCTTATTCACTTGCTGCGGTGTTGCTCTGCTGCCAAAGAGTGTCCAAAGCCCCGACGAAGTCACCCCGATGTCATAGACCTTAATCCGCTGCCAGCGAGCGTCCATAGCCCCAACGGAGTTATCTACATACCCTCTCTTACTATGCACTCATTTGATATAGTTGATTTTATTTTGGCAGAATTCACTTAGCGAGTGGGAGAGGAGGACATCTGTTATTTTCAAAATGAGATGGTTAAGGTGAATTTTTGCTAGCTCTATATTTGAGGTACATGTAGTACTTTACATCTTAGCACCTTTCCCTTGAGATTTTACCAGAACACTAGGCATATACTTCATCATTTTTCCAAGGTTGTTCATTTGCAGGTTAGATAGAAAACCCTTTAAAACAACCCCAGGTCTCCCAACGCTTCTTGTGTTGTATGTAAGCGATGAGTTAGGAACAAAGTTCATCATATCACATGAATTGAGGTCATCCAATGTTTTTATAAACACAGACTTAAGAAGCTCATAAGTTCTATAACAAGAAACATAAAAAAAATGAACTCCGCAATCAACCTATCTCAAAGAAAAACATCATGAAAACATACCCACACATTTTTATCTTTATATATATATATGTGTGTGTGTGTGTGTGTGTGTGTATAGAAATATTGTTTTAGGGCTTGTCCATTCATTAGGAGGGCATCAGGTCCCCCCCTTAGATTCTGCAACCGATACATGCCTACCCCAATTTTCTCGGCTACTTGGAAAGGTCTGAGCCATAGATTCTGAAACTTAGAATGTTTTCCTTTCGGCTCATTTGCTTTGTCCCATTTTAGGACTAAGTCTCCCACTTCAAAATTCTTCTCTTTAGTCGTATGCTTATCAAACCACCTTTTCACTATCTGTTGATGAGCTATGAATTTTGATTTTTCTTTCTCCCTTTCTTCTTCCAACATGAGGAGGGTATCAATTCTTTGTTGTACGACTGACGAGGGTTGTCCTCTAGAATCTTGAGCAAGTTGAAGAGATGGAAGATAGAGCCCGTTCGGGAGAATGGATCCCTGTCTATATACCAGAAAGTACAGGGAATATAGCTTCCTTGGGTGTTACTCTATCAGCCCATAAAGCGTTATGGAGTGAACTGTGCCAATTTTTCTGGTTGTCTGCAACTATTTTCTTCACTATCCTCACTAGGTTCTTATTGGTTGAGTCTACCACTCCGTTCCTGCGTGGATAGTAGTTTGCAGAGTATCTGATTATGATTCCTTTATCTAGAGAAATCTCTGTTAATAGGGTGGAAGAAAAGTAAGTGGCATTATCAAAAACAAGGACGGAAGGCACACCGAACCTTGTGATCATTTCTTGTTCTATGAATTGGATCACCACCTTTTTGTTTACATGAGTCAGAGGGATGGCCTCTTCCCATTTCTTGAAATAGTCTATGGCAGTTAGTATGTATCTATGCTTTTTTGAAGAACTCGATGTAATTTCTCCTTTGATATCTAACCCCCATTTCTCGAATGGCCTGGAAATGACCACAGGCTAGAGCGAGACAATTACTCTCTTTTCCCTCCACATGCTTATTTGACAAGTTTTATAGTTTATAGCGTATGTGTGAGCATCCCTGAACAGAGTAGGCCAATAATAGCCAGCTCTAAGTATTTTATGGGCACTGGTGTTTCCTGTGAAATGTCCACCTGTAGGACCATCATGGAACTCCTTCATAACTTTTTCTGCATCTTCACGTTCGAGACATCTTAAAAGTACCCATCATAATTAACATGGAAGAGCACCGAATTGATGAGGCGATATTGTGTTTATTTTAACCTGAGCACTCTCCTTTCCCTAGGATTTAGGTTTTCTGGGCAAGTCCCATGATGCAGGAGATAAGTCAGTTTCTCATACCAAGACTCTTTCATTGGGGAGATGTATGAATCTTCACCACAACATAATGCCAATTCATTCTCCCATCCGAGGTCTTTGTTTACTTGGTCTTGGGATTCAACTACCAGTTTTCATAATCCTTGTCCCTTAACCAGTTTAGTAGGTTTTATATCTAGATCAAATTTTTGGACTACTACCATCCAGTTTCCTCTTCTTTCCCCCATCTCCTGTTGAGTAAATAGGGATTGGACTGCAGGGTGAGGCACAATGAATTTGGTATGTTTTTTAAGGATGTAAGATCTGAAGTGTTTCACTGCCTTGTATATTGCATAAGCCTGCTTGTATATAGCAAGGTAATTTAGTTCGGCCCCTTGGATATTAGTGCTCATGAATGATATTGGGGCCTCATTGTTGTCATCATCCTTCTTATTCAATACTACAACTAACGATTGGTTGAAGGAAAAATTATAGCGGAAGAAATATTTTCTAAAATCGGGACTTCACAACACCAGGGCTTGAGATATTGTAGTCTTAATATTGTAGAAAGTACTTTTCCGTTCATCGTCCCACTTAAATTCAACATCTTTACGGATCATTTTTTGTAAGGGTTTGATCATTTCAGCGAAATCGGGGGTGAGTTTCCTCACAAAAATGATTTTCCCAAAGAAGGATTGCATATCCTTTTTGTTATTGGGTAATGGGAGATAATTTATAGCCCTAATCCATTCTAGGTCCATGCGAATTCCTGCTTGATATATAATATGACCTAGCAATTTACCTTCCTTGACACCAAAAATATTTTTCTTAGGGTTTAAGGATATACCGTATTTTCTACACCTTTCGAAAATCTGGGTTAAGTGTTGGATGTGATATTATCTGTTCTTTGAATACACACTCGCATCGTCCAAATAGACTACTACACACTTGTTGGTTAGTCCCTGAAACGCTACATCCATGGCCCTTTGGAAGGTCACCCCTGCATTGATTAACCCAAAGGGCATACGTTTATAAGTGAAGGTTCCCCACTTGGTTCGAAAGGTAGTCTTCAAACGGTCTTCCTCTGAAACTAGAACTTGGTCATAACCTGAAAAACCATCCAGTAGGGAGAAAATCTCAGAGTCAAACACAGTCTGCAAGAGTTTCTCCATTGGTGGGACTGGGTAGTTGTCCTTTTCTGAAGCTATGTTGAGATTTCTTAAATCTACGCATAGGTGGATCTCCCTAGACTTTTTCCTTACATGAACCAAATTTGCTACCGATGCAGAGTGTCTAAACTAGAAGATAATCTTGGCATCTAGTAGTTTCTTTAACTCCTGACACATGAGAGGCTCCAAGGATGGGTGGTACTTCTGAATCTTCTGTTGAAAAGGTTTCACTCCAAGCTTTAAAGAGATCGTCTGTTGAATGATATGATTATCATAAGTTTTCAAATATCGGTAGGACCATTCAAAAACATCTTGATATTGTCTAAAAATTTTGAAATAAGCCTTCCTTTCCTCTTTAGATCTGTCTTGCTGAGATTTATATTCTTGGGGTTTTCCGAGGTTCCTAGATTTACAGTTTCATGCATGGGACAAGAACTCCCCGTCTTTGCGTTCTTTGACCCTTTAAATATTTCCCTTAGGTCAAAAAGGTTTTCTAAATTTGCTACTCCCTTCGGTATTGTGTGAGACCTTGGTTTGGTAGTTGGTTGATCTATATGAGGATTAGTTTATGCTAATTTCTCATGGAATACTTCACCATCAATAGCCAATTCTTTAAAATTATTCTAATTGGTCAGAAATTTTATGATCTGTTCATCTCCTTCAAAGACATTCCAATTGGAAATATTATTGGGCATTGATGGTTTGTAGAGTAGCTCCACAGTGAACTAGGAGGCTTCATAGTCTTGTAGAGGGGATATCCTTGAGGCAGAGGTGGCCATAGAATCAACAAGAGTGTTCTTTGTTCTGGGGATCGTTGTAATGTTGAAGGCTTCAAAATGTTCTGTTAGTCTGTGCATTTCCTGTTGGTAATTCCTTAGGTGGTGAGAGTTGCAATGTATAGTGTTCCTTACTTGTCTAACGATGATTTCATAATCTTTGAAAACCTTCAATTCTTTAATGTTTAAGTCTATGGCTTTCTTTAGCCCTTGTGCTAGAGCTTCATACTCAGTGGTGTTGTTTGTGCATTCAAATTCTAGTATAATGGACATGAAATTTTGTTTACCTTTTGGGTCAATGAGGATGCACCCTGCCCCTGGCCCTTCTTGCGATTTAGATCCATCAAAGTATAAGTTCCACATTTGTGAGTGAAAACTGTCAACTTCCTTTTTTATACCAATTTCCTCCTTTCCTCCTATTTGTACCATGATTTCTAACACCAGTTCCTGACAAATGAGGGTTTCCCCTGTCATCGTTGGAAATTTTTCTTGAAAACTTACTTCAGATTTTTGAGTAAGAGGGACATCATATGAGAGGGGGGAGAAATTCCCAAACTCGGAGTCACTGGAATAATTTCCTAGCAAGGGGAAATCTGTCGATGAGGGTTTGTTAGGGGTTTATAGGTCAGTGACAATATGTTTTAGATATCTTTCTCTATTGATTCTGATCATATTCGTGTGTCCCTTTAATGGAATCCAAAGGTGAGCCTAGGATGTACTATAGTATACGTTTAACTTCTCGGACCAATATCAACTCAGTAGCAATCCATAAGCTTCTGGGATATCTACTACAATGATGTCAATTACTTGAACAAATTTCTGGCGAGTCACCATCATGATCATTACATCTTTGAGTTCCCCAATAACCTTTACTTGGGTTCCATCTAGTTGTATCACATGTTTATCACTTTTGAGAGGGACTGTGTTTAATTTCTTGCAAATAGACAAAGGAATAACATTAGAGGATGATCCTGAGTCAACCAAAAAATTATGGAGGTTTATGTTGAAGACTTCAAATGTCAAAAGGAACGGTGGGACAAAAGGTTTTCCCTTCTTATCTTCAGAGTAAGCGTTCACAGTTGGTTTATTTCTTAGATATATGAGAGTTAGATTTTCTCCTTGGACAGTACTTGTTGTAGGATTTTCTATTGATTTCAATGCTTGTAAAAGAAAGTCCTTTTGCTGAGGGATTATACACATGTCCATGATCGATATATTTGCCATCAAATTTTTCAAATCTTATACTATGTTGTAGTATAGCTTGGGCGGTACTCATGTATGGATGTTTATAGGATTTCTTTGGGGGACAAAAGGTGCTTTCGAGTGATCGAGATCTAGTTTTCCTCCTGAAGTTTGAGTCGTAGTAAGGTCTTTTGAGATAGGTTGACCCCTACTTCATGTTTGCACAACCAAGACTTTTGCGGGTGGTTCTTGAACCTCAAATAGGTTATCGAAAGTCATTGGTAGGTCAGGGTCCCATATTAACATGGATGTTTATTCTGGTGGATCAACTTCTTCTTGATCAACAATATTCATAATTGAGCCACTTGATTGTTCAATTAGGGAAACCTCATCTAGAAACTGGTTGGCCATCAAATTCATGGCATTCACCCATTTTGGGTAGTCTCTTTCAGAGTGTTGGCTTGGTGATAGCTACAGAAAGATTCATATGCTACATTTCCCAGATCGATGTTTAAGTTGGTTGGGGGGGGGTCAATTTCTTTGAAAGGTGGATTTATTTTGAAAAAGGGTTTATAGGGCCTCTGGCCTTGGTTTCCTTCCCCTACACTTATTTTTGTGTCTATGATATTGTTTGACAACTTCTTAACCATGTGTTGTAGGTATTCTATGTATCCACTTCCCTTTTCAGGACCTTGTTCTATTTTTTTACCTATGGGTCTAGTCAACAGGAGTCCTCTCCTAGGGGGAGGTTGAAATTCCTACTTAACTAGTGATACTTGGCCTTCTTTACATTCCTTCATTTGGAATTCTATTGTTTTGTCTTATTCAAAATTCTCAACTAAGGTTGCTTTGGAATCCCTCTTCACAAACATGGAAATAGAAGCTAGGAGAGCATTAGCATATACTTCGATTTGCAACTTCTGAGTGGTTCTAGCTTCGGGTTGAATTTTTTTTAGGATAGTGGTGGATCGTTGATTAAAGTCTTTAACCTTCTCCTTTGAACTCATGGTGGCGGTGAACAACTCAGCCATCAAATCCCTTGTAGTGGTTTCTTCTGCAAATTTATCTAGAAAATCCTTTTGAAACTTCATCCAACTAGTTATGGATCCTACAAGTAAGTTAAAATACCACGTGGAGTCTGAGTTCTCAAAAGTATAGGGGAAAATACTGCATACTACATCTTCATGTTGGACATTCATCAGTCTAATAGCTAGTATGATTTTTTTGATATGGTCTTCCGACAATCATGAGGTTTCATGGTCAAATTTAGAGAGTAACTTTTATGGATGACGGGGAAGGTTATGTACTCGTCCAAGGATGGATAGAGAATCTCTGGCTAACAAAGGTTGATTATTCTGAGGTGGCTTTCCCCTTTCTTCATTATGATCATTGTCATCTTCCATGTCGTCGAATCCCAAAACTGAGCATTCTGAGTTAAACCCTTTCTCGCCCAAAAAATTATCGGGCTCAGAGCAGTTGTCAGCTAATGTTTTAGGGATTAGATTAAGAGGGTGTTCAATTTCGGTGAGGGAGAAATATATCAGGTCTTCTACTATGTGCACAAAAACCTGGTCGGGGTATCGACCACTGATCTGCTTATTTGTTTTCTATGAGGAAGTAATGGAGCTAAGGGCAGTGCTCCAATTTGTCAAGCATAAGCTCTTGTGATTCTTCTGAAATGGTTCAAATCCTCGTGAGGAAGAGCATAAGGTATCTCATGGAATAGATATTCTTCCTCTTGTTGGGGTGAGTTACTCATTTTAGGAGTACTTAGTGTGTTTGGGATATCTTGAGAATGAATAGTCATGCATGTGGGTTTCTTTGAATCTATAGGCTATGTGAAAAATTCTGTAAAAAATATTGTCAGCCATTCATTCTTCAGGCCCTCCTTCTAGCGCCATTTCTGTTGAGGGGTCCTAAATCCCTTTAACTCAACAGCAGGAGACAGACCTACCACTGAGGCCCAATCAAACTCTACATCATTTAATGGTGGAATGGTTCTCCAGACCTTGCGATCAATTTAATTAATCGATGGGCTTTATGTAGTGATTGACAGGATGTCTTCTTGTGAAAGCTCCTCCTTCAGTTCAAACATTCTCTTTTTTTGTTTTCTCTTATAGGTCGGACCATTACAAGATAAATGTTGGTATAAAGAAGTTGGGTAATAAAGGGGAAAGGACTTAACAACTAAAGAAGTTTGAGCTTAGGATAACCCTCATACTCAAGCATGCAGACAATGATTCTTACACCTACAACAAGCCTAGTACTAATACATTAACCTGTTGGTATTCCAATTATTGATTGAGATACGATTATCAGAAGAAAACATACATGCAATAAACGATGGCAAGAAAAATAGTTTCCTCAACTCTAATAATCAATCATGTATTAACAATGATTTACTCTTCATCATTAGAGACAAGAACTATAAAAATATTCAATTAGAGAACTTATCAACAAATTCAGAGGCTCTTACTCATTACAACGTCCATTCATGAGATAAAATAATAAATAATTCTTCTTCAGATCCAATCACACACACTTTTGATGAAAAATAGAAAAAACTTTGTCTCTGGTCTAAAACAAGACTTCTCTATTAAGGTATCTATGAAATAGTTCTTTACAATCCAAGAATGAGGGTCTTTGCAAAAACCATCGACCTTTGCTAACAGGTCAATCCTATTATTTATAACTTATTATTAACTAAAGATAACTATCAAGAGTGCAAGATAAGTAAAACAAGGCATCACCACATGGCACTTTCATCGCTTAGTATTCTAAGAGTCATCAAATGGGTTCACTTGAGAAGATGAATCTTCTCATACTCCCACCATTGGATGAATACATCCTCGCATGTGTTGGCATATGAGAATTTGTGTTCGTCCATTGAGGCCGAAAGGATCTCCTTTATCTCTACTGCTCGTGCTCGATACTTGACTATTCTAGCACTCAACTGCTGCAACACGGTCCGAGCCTTGATCGAGTGTTCCATGAACTGTTGCACTTGACCTGCCACCATGTTCGCCACCTTTTCTATCTCCATAGCCCACAATGAGTCTTGGTCGGCATGTAATTTGACTATGTCATGCAAGTCAACAAAGTCATTGGGTGTGTCGAATTCTGGGAGGTCGATGTTTCTCATCGCTTGGTTGATCTTGGTCCATCTCTTTTCACACTCGGGCCATTTCTCTTGGATTTCCTGAAGAGGTTCTTGGGCCATTTTCACCTAGTATTCAATTGACTTCTTTATGCGATCGATGATGTTATCCCTTAGTACTCGAATGTCGTGCTCTTTGACGTCTCAACCCTACTGAATGATGCCAATGTAATCGATCCTTTCCACCTCTTGGTGTGATTTCTCATACCATATTTCCATATCTTTTCATGTTGCCAGTGCCATGAGGGTATATTCCTGAAAATTGACTATTCCTGCAGTGAAAAGATGTTGCTCATTTGTGAATTTACTGTAGGTATCCTAGAATTCGCTTCTCAAGAACATTGTTGCCTATGTGGAGTCCTAATAATATTTCAGCAAATGGTGTAGATTTTCCAACTCCTTCAGCACAACGGCCAGCTCCTCTTCATCCCTTTTTTCTCTATCTAGGGTGGCATTTGTGATTTCCATCCCTGCATTGATAAGCTCGGATGTCTTGGCATGCTCCATGCTAATCAATTTTTCCTCTGTGGTGATGAGGATGGAGCGATCTAGAGTACGCCTCCTCTTCTTGGTGGTTCTCTTCATGATGACTTTCCTCTTCTGGTCATAGGAGATGGCTTATATATCAACAACCTCATCCACGGGTTCAGGGATTTGTTGATCTCCCTAGGTAAGCATATTTCCCAGCCTCCCGACGACGTATATATGTTCAAGACTAGGTTCTTGAACCTCTTCCATGTGTTATAAAGGTCCGACCTCTGGTTGTTTCTCATCAAGAGATAAAGTACCGGCTGAAATTGAAGCATTAGCTGCAGGCTTGGTACCTACTTGATAATTGATTGTTGAGATGTCAAATTCCTGTTGTGGAACTTTTTCTTCTTATTCTCCCAACCCTAGATCATCCTTTGGTCTATCCACTTGGGTCTCTGGTACATCGAGTAGCTCAGTGTCTAAGACACTTTCAAGCTCCTTCTCATTCTATGGAAGGCCTTGAATTTGAGCATCGGGAGCTGGGGAAGATGCCTTTTCGGGTTCATTTTCCTCTGTGACCTACACCGGAGTCACCAAGGACACCTCTAAACTCTCCTCATCATCATATATTGTTATTAAGTCATGGAGGGGGTTTGGTGCACTTTCTCTCCTTGATGTCCTTGTTATCTCAGGATGAGTTGAAACATACCCTAGTGATATGGCTTGTGGTGTTGTAACTTTAGGGTTATCTAACCCGAAGATTTCTTCAATTTGTGTTATCTCTGAGCCACTTGGACCTACCTGGCCTTCAACTGGGTTGTCGACAGGGACCCTTGTAATTTCTATGAGGTCCAGTTCATTCTACAACTGATCAATTACTCGTTGCGCCTATTACATTAGGATCAAACCCCTTTCCCATTGTTAGCATAGGGGCAAACCCAGGGTTCAATGCTACAACAACACACCAACAAAACCCTAACTACCGACCCTTTCGGCAACACTTGTGAAACAGATGAAGTCTCACCCGAGGTAGAGGCAGGGGTGGTTGCAAGACTTAGGTGTATACAACCTTAACTGGGACACAGATATGTGATTCTAACACTTACTAAATCACTTAGCATTGTCAGTTCCTTAGTATACAATAAATACCCACTTCACTGATAAAATAGAACTTCGCAGCATTCACAATGAAATAACGTATTCAAGCACTTAGCATAATTAAAATAGATAAGATATGGCAGATCAAACACTGAGCATATGAATATATATTAGATATAACATTCTACACATCATTGGCACCAAGCATAAGCATATCTATCTAATCATCTTTAAGCACTTAGCAAATAACATATAAATGCATTAGAACAAACACAAAGCATAATAACACAGTGTTTATGTGGTTCACCCCCACCCTGGGGCTACGTCCACCTACTCTTCTTCTTTATTGTATTTGATCAATCAGTTACAAGAACAGAGCCATCAGAACCCTACTCCACATAGAACAAAAGATCTGTGCATCTCACTAGATCCTTCTTCCTTGCATTCCCACACACAGTCTTCCAATGTCTATTACAACCACTTACACTTAGCTCTGCAAGTCTCTTACAGTCATGCACACAACATTTATAGAACTTTCTTTCACTTAGCACACATCACATAGATGTCGATCTGTTATCACTACTCCTCTTATTACATCTCTTAGCCATCTATTTATACATTACAAAATAGTCCTAAGCATGGGTAAAACCCATGGGCCGACATCCCAATCCCATTATATATTTCCCAAAACCCAAAAAGAACCCAAAAGTGGGTTGAGATCTCGTGATCTTTGCTTCGACTTGCGCTCTTCCTTCGACAGGCTGTCAAAGTCCAAAATAGGTCAACATGACCAAGAAACTTCCAAAACTTGGTCAAGGGCCAACAGGCCCCCAACACTCACCTGTGACTAGTCTCGAGTCACTCGGGTCTTCCTAATTCTTCCTTGAATGCCTTGAGCTTGGCTCAAGCTACGCCGACATGCTTCTTTGTTGTGGCCTCTTGTTCGGTGAACTCTTGTATCACTGCATCATTCACTGGCCCTTCTAGGCATTGTCCTATGGTGATGACAACCTGTTCTAGCTCTCCTCCTTGGCTTTCAACTTCTGTGAATAAATGGCATGCCTTATCTTGCACGGGTTGGAGCCATTGAGTTATTTCCATTACTTTTCTTTGGATCATATGGAGTTGTTGTTGGGTGGTACATTGCTCGTGAGACCTCTTCATTCTCTCTACGACCGATAGGGCCTTCAGCTACGTCTGAAGTCTGTCTGCGTATTGTTTTTCTTTCTAGAGTTGCGACTCCAATGCCTATAAATTTGGGTTCTCAGTGAGGTTTTCATAGGTCTAAGCACTATGGTTACTCAGTTGCTTGCACTCTAAGGCAAGAGATTTTAGTCTGTCGACCGTGCTCTGAGAAGTTTCTTCCCTTTGGTCTCGTATCTCTTGAGGGGTCTCTGGTACTGTGCGTAGCTCCAAATCTTCTATGAGTTGTTGTAATTGATGAATTATGTCTTCAAGTTGTGCCACCTGTTGTGGAACTCTCTCTTTAGCTTGTACTTCGATGGTTGTTATAGAGCGAAGTGTTCTGGTGACCCTTTCCTTTACTTCGAGTTGCTCTGTGAGCAACTGTTCCTTTTCTTTAAGCAGATGGGATTCATCTTCATCAAACTGTACCTAGAGATAAATCTTCTCTCATTCTGCAGTACTGCACTACTCTAGAAGGTCTCCCTGTGCTTGCGCCAAAGCCTGGGTAGCTTGTGTTGTCTCTTCTTGAGCTCGTCAAAGGTGAGCTTCAACTGTATCAACAATGCGGTGTAGTTGAGTTGGCTCATCACCTAGGTCTGTTGTTCTTGTTGACAGAGGCACAGTAGAAACTGTGTGGCTTGACTATAGTGCCTGCTCAACTCCTTGGAGCTTGTCCTTAATTCAATGGAACACTTCCTCCTACTTAGCTTCTTTCTTCTCTACTATCTCCAACAAAGCATCATTCAGGGCGGCTACTATGAAATTGAAGTCATCTGCGGTGAGGACAGTCTGGAATTTGGTCATGGTCGATTTTACTTTCTTCTGGGATGATGGCTTCAGGGGGGGAACCTTTCTTTTCTTCAAGGGGTCCTATTACTTTTGAGGTGGTGTAACCTCACCTTTATTTTGCTCAACCTCTGTGCCATCTACCTATTCACCATTACCTCCTTGCTATGGTGATATGGATGCAGTCTTTACTGAGGTACTGTCTATATCCTGAACCTCATTAGTTTTCTTCATCTTGCTTGGTCTGGGGGTATCATGCACTGCTTCGAGACTATCTATATTAGAGATCCCCATGGGGTCTTCTAAAATGAGGAGGTCCATTGACCATTCCTTGGTGATTTCTTCCAAGTCATCCTTCGTCAGTTTCTAGTATTATTGTAGTTATTGTTTGTGCTCATCAGCGTGCACTGTGATATAGATGAAATGGTGGTATGCGCTGAATTTCATCAAGGACCTGAACCTGTGGAGTGTGTTCAGGGTTATATAAGGTGAAAACTGGATGGCAGTCTTTAGTTGGTTGTAATATGTGTGGAACACGGCATTTGATTTCCATTTCTTGTTCATATTGCTGGAGTACCACAGTGTACGACCAGAGGTTTGAAGGGCTCGATGTTCAGGAAGGTCACACCTTCCGGCATCTCCCATGCGATGAAAGTGATCAGGATGAGAAGCCAGCTGAAGTGGAACTCAAATCCTTGGTCCTGCGCTTCCCTACAGTCTAGTTCCAACTGGTTCACCAAGTACTTTGCCTAATTCATTTATAGGACCTCTATGCACTTTCTTACAAGGTTGACTACAAATCCGGTCACTTGGGTGGGCCAGTTCTTGCGAACTAATTTTCCTACGATCAATTGATGGGCTAGGCTCATTGCGTCGCTCTAGATAGAGGCTACCTTGTAGCCTCACGTGCCCTTCTCTACATCACCGTAAGTATCCTTTATCTTCTGGGCAAGAGTCGATCTGTGGTCTTTCCAGGGTAGAAATCCTATGGGTTAGGGCCTTGGATGCTTAGCCTTGTCATCTAATTGATAAATGTCAGATCCACTGTGATGTGGCAGTTCAACCACAAATAACCTCCATGGTAACGTGAAAACAACAATTTGACGCATCCGTTCACCTCCTAGTGTCGTCTGAAGTGCAGAATATTCATAACATTCACTAGGGTGGACTGTGCAAGATTCAAGGTCCATGACTGAGGGATAATATTTGAGTTCTTTCCTTTAGTCTTGGTCAAATACTTATGCAGGGTGAGCATGTTGTAAACCTTCATGTCACTGAGGTTGAAGTCGCTAAACTTCAACGCTGTGAGCTTATTCTAGTCGGCATGAACTGCACGCACCCCTTTCGGAAGGTACGCAGTGACCAAATCATATTCATATTCTCGGGGTACACTATCATGATTGATTGCACTACTCAAAGGTGGCAGATAGGCAGGTAAAATGCTTAGAATTAGGTTGGCATTCGCGAGATCGTCTCTGTGCTTAGTTCTCTTTTTCGTCTACTAGTCGGGACGGTCCAGCTCGAGCCGTGGATGGAGAAGCTTGTAGTCCTCTCATCGATGATGTTTGTACACTTATAGACACTCCTATTATCAAACAAATTGGTAGGTGCAGACACTAACAGATCTACCTAGATCCACCTAGATCTAGAACAAAACACACCAGAACATGACACTTTCCTTAAGTTTTAGATATTGAATTTACTAACTAAAGAGAGATATGTGACATACCTTTTAAATGCCACTTCCTCTCTCCATTGCCATCCTAGCTCCGTTCCAATTCTCATACAATGATTATCCTACAAAAGAATGCAACCAACCAAAGTGATAGTAATAGCATAAACTCAATATAAACCTATGTATGTGATCAAGGAATCATACAATAAAACACAACAAG
>JZKD02S1836905.1:592823-630379 GCA_000966675.3 Picea glauca
GATTCCTTCTAGAAGGATCGAGAATTTACTCATTTTCCTCTTTAGAAACAAGTTCGCACCCTGGCTTTGGACACAGTGCGAGAAGTTCGCAATCCAAATGAAAGCAACCTGCGAAAATGAAGCTTCTCGCAGGATAGTATATATGCAGCCTACGAACTTTTCCCAAAATATGATTTTTGAGGAAATGACAAATGTAACCTTCCTCTGGAAATTGTTCTTAATAAAGAGTTTGATCTTCCATTACCATGACATGATCATAATATCATCTCGATAACCAAAAATGTGTATAACAGTCAACCTTTTGACAAATCTTCTTCTTCTTAGTTCCCAACAATCACAGTTTCAGGTCTCGAAAACAGACCCATTTATTGGCACAGGGGAAGATCCAAGGTTCAATGCTACAACAACAAACCAACAAAACCCTAACTACAGGCCCTTTCAGAGACACCTACGAAGCAGATGAAGTCTCACCCGAGGTAGAGGTAGGGGTGGTTGCAAGACTTAGGTGTCTACAACCTTAGCTGGGACACAAATCTGTGATTATAACACTTACTAAATCACTTAGTACCATTGGTTCCTTAATATATAATCAATACCCATTTCGCTGATAAAACAGAACTTCGCAGCATTTGCAATGAACTAACATATTCAAGCACTTAGCATAAGTAAAATAGATCAGGTCTAGTAGATCAAACACTGAGCATATGCATATATATTAGATCTAATATTCTATAGATCATTAGCACCAAGCATAAGAATATCTATCTAATCATCTCTAAGCACTTAGCAAATAACATATAAATGCATCAAAACAAGCACAAAGCATAATAACACAGTGTTTATGTGGTTCACCCCCACCCTAGGGATATGTCCACCAACTCTTCTTCTTTATTGTCTTTGGTCAATTGGTTACAAGCATAGAGCCATCAGAACCCTACTCTGCATAGGATAGAATATCTCTGCAGCTTGCTAGATCCTTCTTCCTTGCATTCCCACACACAGTCTTCCACTGTCTGTTACAACCACTTGCACTTAGCTCTGCAAGTCTCTTATAGTCATGCACACAACATTTACAGACCTTTCTTTCACTTAGCACACATCACATAGATGTGATATCTTATCACTACTCCTCTTATTACATCGCTTAGTCATCTATTTATACATTACAAAATAGGCCTAAGCATGGGTAAAACCCATGGGCTGACATCCCAATCCCATTACATATTTCCCAAAACCTAAAAAGGACCCAAAATTGGGCTGAGATCCCGTGATCTTATCTCTGTCTTGCGCTCTTCCTTTGACAAGTTGTTGAAGTCCAAAATAGGTCAACATGACCAAGAAACTCCCAAAACTTGGTCAAGGGCCAACACCTGTGCCTCTGGTGTCATTGTCAATCCCCTAGTTTTCACCTTTGTTGCCTCTGCCACTCAGATTTCTTCCCTAGCTCTGAGGGCCTCTTAAGTCGACTTCTCTATAGTTTTCTCTTGTTCATCCATGCTCATGGCCTTGAACCTGGTAATTTTTGGGTTGGCCATCCTTTGCACCACCTTGTCCAAGTCCTGGGTGTTTTCTGTAAAGACTTCTTCTTCCAACTTGTTGTGAGCATACAACCAGCAGGATGACACATGTGAAGCATGTTGCAGGACCAGTCCCTTTGTATCATGCATGTGGAATCTTCCCATCAGGAATATGAATTTGAGTTGGCTCAACCCTTCTTATTTGGCTTGAGTTGTACCAAGTAGAACCCTACATGGAAACCATAGGGTATGAAAGAAAGTTTCTTGTCCTTGACCAGGGTGGTGTTGTAGCCCTGCAAGATGGTTTGATAAAATATTTCTCCTACTACAAGTCGGTCTGGGACATGAGAAGGTAGGATATGTGGTGCTCTAGTGGCCCTATTTACCCTGATGTAGGTGGCACGCTCATCCAAATACCAGTGACATACCTTGGATATCATCTTTTTAGTTGTCACCGATAGCCTTGGGCAATCCTTCTTAAAAAGAATAAAATAAATTTGGGTGATGAATTCATCACAGATGAGGGACTTGGATTTTTTATACTTGTTTTCCCATAGCACGCTAAAGTAGACATGGACCAGGAGCTCTACAACATGCCAGCTCAGATTCATGTCGGTGAAGATTTTTTTGGCGCACATGACATCGAGAAAGTATGAAGCCATGTAAAACATTGGTGCTTCCCCTTCCTTCGGCACCTGGGCCTTCTTCACACAGATTCTCATTTTCTTGGAGATTATTTATCCCCATTTGAAGTTTCACCCAATGATCACAACTGTGTATGCCAAAGGCATCCATGCCTCTGAAAACCTAGAGAAATATTTCTCTCCATACAATCGGCAGATGAGATCCATCAAATAGACGTATGGCTCCTTTAAGTTAGTTCTCCCATACCAACCAGTACTCCGTTTGGTAAACTTCTTATCCTCCCTCCACCATGAGGCCATCACCCGGCTGGTGTCATCGTGTTCGTAGAACTTCACAAAGAATTATGTGTTTAGCCGCTCATCTGGGTCTCCGAGTTTGTAATACTTCTGAACTTCTACTGGGAGGAAAAATCCAACACACTCGCCATTGTCATCATTGATTAAACACTTCTGTGTGTCTGTGTGGTCAATGAGCCACTTCAAGAATTCTATGCAGGGAAAAATGGGGGTTATACTTGCCAACATATGTATATACAACCGTCGGATGTTCGGGAAAACCTGGTCATCGAGCGCCCTTATGTCTGGATCATTGTATGGGACATATTTTGGGTACTCTTCTTGGCTAATCTTGTTAAAGAGATCCCCCCAATGTGGGAGCACAATCTTGGATCCTGTTCTTTCCTTGCATCACCAAATGTCAGGGGCTTGACAAAAACCTTCTTTTTTGATGTCTTGATGAGAGGGTTTGGCCTAGGGACGTACTCCAATTACCTCACGGTTCCCAGAGAAGAACCTTCGCCCCTATCAGGTTCTTTCAACTTTAGTTCTCTTGGCTAGCATCTGGTGGTTGGATTTCTTGGTGGCATCATTCCTACAACTTAAACAGAATTTGAGGGACTATATAAAAACAAAAAAAACTCACATACAAAAATTACAGCCAACGAATTTACAGAATCGGATACATACCTCAGAAGCTTGTTAAAACCTGACTATTTTGAAAATCATGGGATCGATACAACCTTTGAGTTGCTCGTCTTACTCCTTCGATTGCTCCAGAATTATCTTATGTGAAAATGATTATGTTTACAACGACTCAATATATTTTAAACAGGAAAGATCTTACTGTGTCGTATCAGCCATTCAATTCAGGTTATGAGTGAATTTTTAATAAATCTGGTGCTAAATCTCTAGACTCAAATTCATCATGGGTTGATGGCGGAGGAATGGGTGGTGATGTGGTCTATTGGTGATTTTAAACAGTTGTTTTGATTGGTGCACGAGGTAGCAACTAATGCAGGACCGTGTATTAATTATCTCCTTAATTGCTCAAAATCTAATCGGATCTAATGCTAAAACATCCCATCGTGTCGCTCTCTCAGTGGGTGGATCGAGGTTTGCTATGAATGTTTTCGTTGAGAACCTCCTGCAAAAGGTTCCAACGCCGATCAATCTTACCATACATTTACGACATGGAAACACTTACTTGGAGGTGTGATTTGGACCTAGGGAACCAAGGATAACTCAGGATAGTACTAGACCGTACAACCCTCTTACCTAGTAAAGACATGTGGCATTGAAGATAGGTGACTTAATTCACTTGTATTAATCAGAGTCAGGATTTTCCTTAAGTTATTTTTTCTAAAGAAAACCTTAGCTTGTTGATGCTGAAAAGTGCCCAGGATCGACTATCGGTGATAAACCTATCAAAGCATTCGGATCAACTCCCTTGAAAAAATTTCGATGTCGAAAATGCATCGAGGATCGACGATCAGGGATAACTTTTACCATGGTCAGAATGTTTGTTGTGATCCTTCTAGGTTTTCCCCAATTCCTATCAAGTACGTCGAGCATCAGCTATTGATGATGTCTTTTCGTTCATCGTTAAAGCCTATCCCCCCGGTCTCTTACCAATGCTGAATGGGAATCGACTATCAACGATATCTTTATGCGAAAACTAAAACTTCCTTTTGTCGATGCCGATGGAGATAAGTGCTCGATGATTGAGGTTTTCTGAGTGGTTCTTTTTCCTTCTTTGAATTCCTTCCGATGCCAACCTTGAGCATGTTCGGTGAAGTGTTCAACTACCGATTCTTTATTGAGTTGTTAAGGTATTTTTAGTCATGAGGTTTCATAAGTTCAAGCAAAACTAAATAGGTGATCAGAGTCATGAAAACAAGCAATGACAAAACATTTTCAAAAATGAAATCGAATCATACAGTGCAGAAGATCAAGTGGTACCCCAAAAAAGTAAAAATTTGACAGAGACTTTTTTAGTGTGTGTTGAGTGCTCAACACATCCTCTTGAACCAATACCATGGCGATGGTCGACTCTACAGTAGCCAAGTACAACAATAAATTTATGTTATAATCGAGAGGCTGGAGTAGAGGGGCAGACGTAAGGGTGTGTTTCAATGCTTCAAAAGAGCGTTGAGCAGCTTCATCCCAACATAATGGGACTCCCTTTTTCAATAGACACATAAATCCTTTAGTGATCTCGACGTAATTACTAAAAAAACATCGAAGAAAGTTCTCTTTCCCCTGTAAGCTTTGAATCTTGGGTATTTCGCATCAGGGAGGCAATTGAACTATCACCTCAACCTTGAGAGGATCGACCATGATCCCTGTTGTTGAAACTATTGGTTGTGGAGCCTTCCTGATTTAGAGGTCTTTTACTTTCAGTCGTGTTTATACCCCATGAAGTATTTACACCCCAGAAGTATGTACATTCTTCCACGCGGGGGAGTGCAAAGGGGGGGTACCCCCTCTGCGGGATCTGGGGGCAAGTGGGCCCCCAGCGGGGGTTCAGGGGCGAAGCCCCCGAAGGAAAAATTTCCTTGTAAATGTATATTGTAATTTCATTTTAAATCTAGACCATTCATTATAAGGTTTCAGATCTAATGGTAGAGATTATGTTAGGGTTTTTTGCCCTAGAAGGCAACCCTCTTTTATGAGGGAAATGTATTGCGGCTATGGTTGATGGTGAATATTGTATTCTGAGAGAGGAGACTAGGAGAGAAAGAAGAGGAAGTTACAACAGGTTCTGTTGTAGGTTTTATCCCTTCATTTGTTGGATAATAATAAAAGAAGGACCTGGCAATTTCTCTGGTGGACGTAGCCCATACTGGGTGAACCACGTAAATCCGTGTCTCTCTTGTATTGTGTATCTTCTATGTTTTGTTTCTGCATTTGTTTTATTTTATTGCTCCACGGTCCTGTTTTTCTAACAGAAACAATGAAACCTAAGAGACTATCCGACATCACATAGAAACTGAATTTGTTAGGATTCAAGGGAATCCTATAGTAGCGACATTGTTCAAAGATTAGTCGAAGGTGTGAGGGATGATAAGATCTCTTGCAAGAGCATGATGCTAGATCATCAAGATATGCCTCAACTATATGTCTAAGGTCATGAAAAGAAAAAGACATGGCCCACTAAAAAGTGTCTCCAACATTCTTAAGGCCAAAAGGCATATTATGATAAGCGAGCGCGCCCCAAGGACAAATAAAAGTTATTTTATGTTGGTCTTCAGGTTTGATCTGAATCTGGTTATATCCTGAAAAACCATCCATGAATGAAAATACCTCACAGCCTGTGCATTCATCGAAAATCTGATCGATGAATGGGGTGGGAAAATTATCTTTTGGACGGGCCTTGTTCAAGTCATAAAATTCCATGCACATGTGAATCGTACCCTATTTCTTGTTAACCAAAAAGGGATTTGACACCCATTCCATCAACTGCACGGGGTAGATAAAACCGTCTTTAAGAAATTTCTCTACTTTAGCCTTAATTGTTGCATCTTTTCAAGGATTAACAAGATGAATCTTCTGTCAGACTGGCTTGGCCTCAGGATAATTCATTATTTCATGTTCGACGATTCTTGGGTCTATGCCTAGCCTTTCCTCATAATACTAGGAAAAAACGTCGCGGAATTCCTTAAATAACTCTGTGTAAATTAAAATCTCTTTGGGGGAGCAATTTGCTTTGACAAAAACATTCTCCACAACACCATGGGTTCTGGAGATATCTATGGGAATCGTTTCAGCAATACTTGCCATATTTCCCTCGGCATAAACTATGTGTGTAGCCATAGGATTAATAGGACAAGACCTATATCCATTAACGGTCAAAACAAATTCTCCTGCCTCTATTCTCCTTAACTCAAGTAGGAAGTAAGATCTATGATGGAGATCATCACAGGGTTTGTCTGGACTAGTCAATGCCTCAAGAATATCCTTTTCTGAGAGCAAGACCAGGTCTAAAGGATCTATAGTGGCAAGAGAACCTTGAGCCCAAATAGGCTCTAGGACTGGATCTAACTCCTATGCGGGAGTCATATCGGGGTCGGTCGAAGCTTGCTGGAAAATTTTGTATGCAAATTCAGTCGCAGACAAGGGCATGGCCATGCCTTAATTCCCTGTCGCTTCCATTGAAGCCGATGGGGAAGGAAGAGTCCACGGATTGTGAAAGTAAGTCGTTCAAAATGACAACATTTGAAAAAATTCAGCTCTAGGCTGGTCGGGGGAAGTCGATATAATTTTGACATCGCTAGAAGGTGGCGGGTAATCAAAAGTACCCATCAATGATGGACACAAACCAAACCCTAAATTGACAGTGTTGGGATGAGGATTATCAATCATCGAGACCATGGAAGCCCTCGATGAAGGGTCAGGGTGGGAAAAGGACAACTATTCAATGGTCACAATCTGACCCTTGTGTGGAAACAACAAGAGTTGAAATTTTTTAGCAACCATTGCATGCATTGCATAAGTCCAACTCCTCCCTAACAAAAGGTTGTAGTCAAGAGGTGCATCGACCACTTCAACTTCGATGCACATGGTATTTCCTCCTAACTGCACAGGGAAAGAAGGAATGATTCCATGTGGTATGAACGACCGATCATCTAACATTGTAAGAAATGTAGGTGACAGAGACAAACTGGGCTGGCCAATGGCCTTCCAACACGCCAATGACATCATGCAAGTAGAGGCTCCCTCTTCAACCATAGTATGGAAGATATTCTGAGTAAATATTTTGTGGTATAAGCCACTACTATCTGAAACGCAATGTGCTAAGGGAGACAAGGTTTCAAGTTGGTTGGATCAAGAATGATCGCTCCCGGGTTACAAGTCTCTGCTGATCCCAAGGCAGATAAAATATCTTTTCTCTGTGAAGGGAAACTCTGGAAGACTTCCAAAGAAAACATTGCACAAGGGGTTTGTGCCAAATCTTCCACATTGGAGTAGTTTTGGGCAGCCCTCACGTTCAGATTATGAGAAGCTTTCTTGAACGCACCTTTCAAGACGTGTGTCATTGTTTCTTCTGTCGCCTTCTCAATATGGAGAGGAATCAGTGTGTTTGTGGCTTATTTTCCCTTTTCATCGGGAACCAACATTCTGTAATCTTGGGCCCTGTTCTCTATATGAGTGTCGGATTTAAACATGTAAACATTCACGACTGAGTTATTACTAGTATATGTGGGGGGTCCTTGATTACCCCTTTCTGTGCTCGAGGATGTTGAAGCTTGAGCCATGTTTTACCCATGTGGAAATGGGTTCATCATCACAACTGGATTTTTCTGTGCCAATAGTTTCTAATATTCTGCAAGTCGAGGGCATAGATGAGTTGGGTGGTCTTTCATGCAAAGGTTACATGGATACTTCAACTTCCTCTTCTCTATTTTTCCCTTGTTAGCATTGTTATTATCCTTTTTTTCCCCTTTACCCTTCTTGTTCTGTTGTTTCTTCTTTCCTTCAGGCTATTGGTGGAATTCAGGTTAGTCGACTCCGCACCGTGTACGTCTGAAGTTTGGGTAGAGAGAACAAGCAAACATGAGGTCTGGTTGGCCATTGTCTGTTGTATCGACAATTGTTACAATTGATTTGACAACACATCAGTGGATTTTTCTTGTGTTGATTCAACTATACCATCAGCATGAGGTCCAGACTTCAGGAATCATTCCAACAAGAAATCTGATGGGACCAGAACTTTAATCAAGCTCTTCTGATGCCACCATTCTTGGATGTGATCGAAGATATGGTCAACCTTAGTTTTCTCAAAGTTGGACAACAATTTAGTGCCAACATTGTATCTCACGGGTAACTGGAAATGGTTCAAAAATACCATCGCCAAGTCGTTAAAGTAATAATACCTTGAGTGGTCAAGCTCAATATACTATTTCACGACACCCCCGATAAGAGTGCATTGGAAAAGGCACAACTAGACGGAGTCATCTTGCGATGATTTTGACGAGCACCATAAGTGAAAGGTTTCCACGTGATCACCTGGGTCTTCACCAAGATTTCCTTCAAATTTTGGAATATCTAAGGGAAACTAATTTTTCAGCATGGGAGGCCAACATAGATCATGACAAATTGGATCATTGAGTAACCTTGACAAGTCTGTCAGATGTAGCATTGCCAGAAATGATAGTTTAGGTTGAGTACTATGTACAGGAAAAATGGGTCCTAGACTTTGACTAGCACCAGGTTGCTAGGAAAAGTTGGACTGCTAGCCAGGCTTCTAGTAAAAACCGTGGCCTTGACCAGCGTATGGAAACTGCGTTTGTTGGGATATCATCGGTTGGCTCCCGTAATTAGATGACATGGATTGGGAAGGGATTTCTCCATGTGTTGTGTTCCAAGGATTTTGAAAGGGGATGCCCCCAGCTGATCCGACCGACATAGGTATTGAACCCTTCTCGAGGTTCCATTAAGCATGGAAGGGGTTTCCCCTGACCAAAATCCCTTGTGAGGGAACTGATCCCTGCCAAGGATTCCAAAGCTCCTGAGAGGAGAAAAAACTTGTACTTCCCCCCTATGTAGAAATAGTACTCTGCACAGGGTTTTGTTTCCCAAAACTGGGGTTTCCCCCAGTCGATATGGCAGCCGAAGAAAAATCATTGTTCCCAAATGTGTTGAATAAAGAGAATGACATAGATCCCCTGGTGTAGTGTAAGACAAAGGTCATAAAATTCCTCCTCCAAACAAGCTGCAATTAGAATTCAACCTGATGGGTTTGCTAGAAATCACCACCGAGTGAGGGGGATGGAGCAGAAATATGACCCCCGCCATAAGGGATAACATTAAAGGGGACTGAAGTTCCCCCAGTAGACCCTTTCACAGGAGAATTTGAGCTCCCTGCCCCAAGACCCATGGTCTATACGGTGGAGTAGGTTAGGAATGAGTTCAAATCGAAGCCATGCATCCCATATGAGAATGGAGGGCCCGTCGCACTCTATGTAAATGGAGCAGTGGTCGTCACTGACGACGATATCAAATGACTTCTCGAGGTAGAGGGAGTTGAGACCATTGTGGTACAGACTAGAAAAGGTGGGTTAGGAGGAAAAATACCCCCTGTGGTAGTAGCTGAAATAGGAGTATGAGGACTCCCAGATGAAGTAGCAACATTTGCTTCCATGGATGCTTGTAAGACTAACTGGAGATCAGAAGGTGTCACCTCAGGAGGGACAACTTGTAATAATATTAGTTTCAACAAGTCAGTAATCAGAGGGTTGGCTGGATTGAGATCTTCCACCCCAAGGTCAGAAACAATAGGTTCCTCTAAAGTTGAATAGTCTCCTCACAAAGTAGGCTCGAGCATAGTTTCCTATGACCCAGTCGCTTCAAACGACCCTTGTTGGTCAAGTCTTCACCATAACAATGGAGGAGGTGGATCCAATGCAACCAGTAGTAGGCCTTGAAGCCTTCGTGACCAAAAGAGCTCTTGATCTTCCACTTTGTGAAAATATCAATCGACACAGTAAGGATTAACTAGAGTTTAGACACCAAGCACACATTAGAAAATTCCTCTAAGAAAAATCAAGAAATCAACTATCCAGTAGAAAGAACAGTTACGCCATTCAACACCAGAGAAACTAAGGTGCAAGTGCAACTAGAACATGGAAGCACCCTCCAAGTATACTCTATGAAGCGTGACTCGACGTCTGCCCTAGGTACCACGATATACCCCCACAGTCACCCATGTAAGTCCCTAGAATATGGGAAACTAAGTTTCCATCTTGTAGTTAGCCACCAGGTGGGTACAGTCGATAGTTGGGTAGATCGCAATGAGCAGGATAACAAGTATGAAACCTATCAAGGATGTCGAATGGATTTGAGTTCCACGAAGCTTCGTAGGCAAATGCAGTCGGTAGTACTCCCACGACAGATCCTCAATATGCGTTACCCACTACGTTTAGTCCAGATTTGGAGGGGTTATCTCCGTTGCCTTTCCTCACATGACCTCATGTTTATCCCCTGTGTTAGAGGGGGGTCTTGGATAAATTTTATGACACTAGGCTTAAACACTCCCTAACTCAGACTCCAATGTTTGTTTAATAGCCTTGAAGAGTTTCCTCTCCAACCTAATTCAAGGCCCTAACCCTAAACTAGTTGGTTGACCCTACAAACATAAAAATTCTAGTTTATTTTAGATTATGCGTTCTTTTTAATGGCTTTATTTACTCATGTGATACGACAGTGAAACTAGTGATGTTATAAGAGATGAAAAAAGAGGAGAAAAATACGAAACTTGAAAGCAAAATTACTTATAATCCAAAATGTACTTACTTATAATCAATATCTTGTAAAGAAAACCTAAAATGTACTTTCGCTTTACTACAAGCTACTTGTATTTCAAGAAATCAATCAAGAACTTAAAAAACATACTCTTTTTCATTTTTAGGAAATAACCAACTCTAACCACTTTACCAAATTGAAAAGAAAATCTTTTTTTTTGAAATTGCCTTAAAGAGAAAAACTGAAATAAATCTTTTTCTTTTTTCAAAGCAAGTGAAAGGGGTAAAAAGAACACTAAAACAAGACTGAAACATATCTTTAGCCCACTATGGATCACATGGAATCACTCAGGAAACCAAGAAGGCATATATACAATTCAAAAGCTTGCTCAAAACCCTTTCAAAAGTAAACACAAGAAAATTAAGAAGACAAGTAAACTGAACTCTAAAACCAGGCTATGGAAATAAACAAAGACTCTGGACTGATCGAAGAAAACCTTGAGAAGTGTAAACTCCAATCAGGAAAGAGGACAACTCCCTCTTTTTAAAAAGAAATCTTGAAACAGAGATGTAGGTTGTTGCATCAGTAGCCTGCATATGTACACGGGTTGTTTACTGAGGAGAGCGCGTATGTACGCAGGTTGACTCAAGACAGGGCACGTACACCTCTGTATCTTTCCAAAAAAAGAAATATCATGAAGTATTACAGGGCAAGGACAACTGGTATAGCACCTGAAGGTGACCAAAATCCCTTGATAAACTCAGAAAACATGATAGAAACTCGAAATGGAAATAAACCAATCAAACAACCCAAAATCCCCTAAAAAACCCTAGAGGTTATCCCCAGTATGGTCTCCAGTTCTACTAGTAGGTAAAAACCCCCCTTTAACTACACCAGGTTTCAAAATGTAGGCAGATCAATTAACCGTCTAAAAGCTAATTAATTCTCTATACTACCCCAAACTGTAATATTCCAGATATAAAAAGTATTCAGAACATAAATAAATAGCTATAAATGGTATATGAACAATAATATAACCAGAACAACACCACAATAATACCAAAATGATACCATAATAACACCAGAAAGAGCACTTTGATTACTGAGATCAATGTTCACTTTCCTCTTCGAGGGAGAAACCTCAAGCAGAGCAAAGATCTATTACAATAATATCCAAGACAAAAGTTCTCATACCCTTGACTCCTATTTATACTAAATATGTCTATCAAAAGAACCATCTATAGGAAGATCCTTCTAGAAGCAGAAGCTTCAATTAGGTCTTCTTACATTGGAATTATTCTTCCTTATTGCTAGGCCTTATTAATATTGACCTTTATTACATCGGAATATATTATTCTACCTACGTGAGGGGTTAGGTCCCTAACATGTGCTCCCCCTTAAAAATAACCTTGTCCTCAAGGCTTGACATGTGGAAATTGCTGCAGAATGGTAGTTGGTTCCCAATTGGCATCTGCTGGAGTTGTATCTTTCCACTGGACTAACACTTCCTTGATGGTTCGCTGACATGGATGATGCTCACGTTGGTCCAAAACCGCTTGTGGTTGTAGCCAAATGGATCCTTCTTCGTCCAACTCGGAAAGTTTGGTTTGAGTTTGGCACTTAGTTCCAATCACCTTCTTTAAGTAGGAAACATGAAAAAATGATGGAGCTTAGAATGACTGGGCAAAGCTAACTGATAGGCCACCTATTCTACATGCTTGAGAATGGTATAAGGACCATAAAATTTGGGCACTAGTTTCTGACAATGGTCATCCCTGAGGGAATTTTTCTTGTAAGGTTGCAGTCGAAGAAACACCTGATCCCCTTTTGTAAATTGACATTCAGAGAGACCTTGATCTACTTGTTTCTTCATGCTATTTTGGGCCATGACCAAATTATCTTTTAGGGTACGGAGAATAGCCTATCGAACTGTAAGTGTTTGGTCAACTTCCTAGACCTTCAATACACCTGGAAAATATGAGAGAACTGAAGGTGTCTTTTGTCCATATACCGCTTGAAAAGGAGTCATGTGGGTAGTTGTATGGTACAAAGTGTTGTACCACCATTCAACTAGTGGTAATGATTGAGCCCACTAATTTTTCCTTTCCAAGGAAAAACAACTCAAATATGTTTCCAAACACTTGTTGAAAACTTCAATTTGACCATCAGTCTGGGGATGATAACTTGTGCTGAGATGCAATTGGGTGCCTTGTATCTTGAACAGTTCTTTCCAAAAAATGTTGTTGAAAGTTGGGTCACGATCATAAACAATAGAATGTGGCATGCCATGAAGATTGAAGACTTGATCCATGAAAATTTGAGACACAATGGATGTTTTAAATGGGTGTTGAAGAACACATAAATGAGCATACTTGGAAAGATGATCAACTACCACCATGATGGCATATTTATTGCCCGATTTAGGTAAGCCTACAAGAAAATCCATAGAGATATCTCGCCAAATAGCAGGTGGAATCAGAAGCGGTTGTAATGTGCCAAGAGATTTAATTGTTTCACTCTTGTTGCATTGACACACATCACATTCAACCACAAAATTATGAACATCTTGTTTCATACCATCCTAGAAAAAAGAATGTTTGACCTTGTCATAGGTTTTGGTAAATCCAAAGTTCCCAGTTGTAGGTGTAGCATGAAGCTCAAAAAGTACCGTGGATTTAAGTTTTTACTATTTACTTAAATACAAATGGCCTTTGTATCGAAGCTCATCATGGAGCCAAGAGTACTATGGGGAAACTGGAGAATTGGACTGCAATTGTTGTATCAGATGCAAACTTTTGGGATCATGTAGCCATTCCTGGTGAACAGCTTGGAGCCAATCTGGTACAATGAAGGAGAGATAAAAAAGGGACCCTTCATCTTCATATTTTCTGGAAAGTGCATCAGTAACCACATTGTATTTTCCTTTCTTGTAAATGATATCATAATCATATCCAAAGAGCTTAGCCACCCATTTTTGTTTCTATGGGGAGGAAATGTGTTGTTCCAAAAAATAATTGAGGCTTTGATGATCTGTCTTAATTTGGAAGCATTGCCCCAATAGATAAGGGCACCAAAGATCAACGACATGAAGAATATCTAACATTTCCTTTTCATAGATTTATTTTCCCAAATTTCACTCAGACAGTTGTTTGTTGGTAAAGGCCAAAGGTCGACCCTATTGCATAAGGACACCGCCAATTCCTTTCCTTGAAGCATCACATTCCAGGACAAAGGTCTTGGTGAAATCAGGAAGGGCCAGGACTGGAGTAGTGCACATGGCCATCTTCAAGGTTTGAAAATCCTGAGCAGCTGTTGGAGTCCAAGTGAAAGAATTATTTTTAATGAGTGCAGTGAGAGGTGCCACAATCGTTTCATAATTCTTAATAAACTTGCAATAATAACCTGTCAATCCCAGAAATCCACGCAAGATTTTGAGAGTCTTTGTGTGAGGCCAATCTATCATAGCTTCAATATTTTTAGGATCCACCCTAATGTCGGCATTGCCAACAAGATCACCCAAGTTCTCGACTTTAGAGGTGCCAAAAGAACGTTTAGATTGTTTCAGGAAAAGTTGGTGTTGGCACAAGGGTAGACCCAGGGTTCAACGCTTCAACATCGCACCAACAAAACCCTAACTACCAGCCCTTTTGGCAACACCTGCGAAGCAGATAAATTCTCACCCAAGGTAGAGGCAGGGGTGGTTGTAGGACTCAAGTGTCTACAACCTAGCTGGGACATAGATCTGTGATCACAATACTTAGCAGTTAACATTCATTAGTATTTAACCCGTATTCACATCGCAGGTGAAACCCTAATTATAGAGCAACACAATATTCAAAAATATCTAACACATTCAAGAACTTAGCACATAAAGATAGATTAGATCTAACATTCATTCACATTACTAATCACTAAGCTACTATATCAGTTGTATCTAACATACATAAAGATAACAACACTAAGCATAAATCACATCAAGAAACCATAACACAGGATATGCGTGGTTCACCCCCAGCATGCGGCTACGTCCACCAACTCTTCTTCCTCTTTATTATCTTTTGTCAATCTCCTTACATGCACATAGCATCAAAACCAACTCCGCATTGGACAAGAGATCTGCGTGCACCTCGCCATATCCTCCTTCCCCGAGCTTGGCATAGCATAAAGCCTTTCTTATAATTACTTGAACTTAGCCCTGCAAGTCCTCAATACACAATATACATAGAGCTAACTTGATCACATAGATCCAACTACTTACATCACTTGCACTTAGCAAAAGGTACTACAATCACATAGATTGAACTCTACTTCTTACATCACCTAGCTATCTATTTATACATTCCAAAATGGGCCTGCACATGGGTAAGACCCATGGGATGACATCCCATACCCTTTACATGAACCCAAAACCCAAAATCCCATAAAAGGGGGCGAGATCCCGCGATCTCCGCTTTGCCTGGGCGCTCCACCTTCGACCAGCCTGTCGAAGTCCCAAAATCGGTCAAACATGACCCAATTTCTCCAAAACTTGGTCAAGGGCCAATAGTTGGTTTTGAGAGAGTAGATCAAGAAATCGATCCACATGAGCAAGTTGGTATGTCCAGGTTTTGCTATAGATGAGGATATCATCAAATAAAACTAAGACAAGATGACAGAGAAAAGGATGGAAGACATGAATCATGAGGCTTTGGAAAGTGGACGGAGAATTACGTAAGCTAAAGGGCATGACCAAAAAATCATAGTGGCCCTCATGATTTCTAAAGGAAGTCTTAGGAATTTCTGCCTTTTTCATACAAATTTGGTGGTAGCCAGAACAAAGATCAAGTTTAGTAAAGAACTAGTTGCCACTCAATTCATCCAAGAGGTCATCAATGACATGAATGAAAAATTTGACTTTAATGGTGAGTTTGTTGAGGGCACAGAATTCAAGACACATGTGCCAAGAACCTTCTTTCTTAAGGACCATGACCACAAGAGAAGAGTAGGGGTTCATACTAGGGAAGATAACACCCGCGTTGAGTAGTTCTTGAACCATTTTCTCAATTTAATTTTTTTGGGAAAAGGGGTGACGATATGGACAGATATTGGGAGGAAGGATTTCTGGGACAATGGGAATGGAATGATCATGAAAACCACAGGAAGGAGGGATTCCATGGGGAATGGAAAAAATCACTTGATGTTTAGAGAGGATGGATTGGAGGTCCTGCGGCACAGAGGGTGTCTAAGTTGCTTGTATGGCATAGAGTTGGGCAATAACACCAGAATCACCTTTTTTGAGCAACTTTTCCATGCGATGGGAACTAATGATCTCTGGGGAACCAGTGGTGATGCCTTGGAACTTATATTGTTGGCCCTCTTGGTCGAATTGCATGGTTAATTCCTTAAAATCCATGAGAATGGGACCCAAAGTCCTTATCCATTCTACACCCAACACAATGTCACAAATGCTCATGTCAATAGAAAACATATCAGATTTCAGGTGGTAGTCACCAATTTGGAGACCCACATTTTTCACAACGCTCTCCACATTTCATGGACCCGCCATTGGAAATTATGATTTGGAAATTATTGACTGCATGAATATAGCAATTAGTTTCTTGGGCAATGCGGTGATGAATAAAATTATGGGTGCTTCCACTATCAACAAGAATGATGACCTTCCTATGCTTGATGTAACCAATTATCTTGAGGGTTTGGGGAGTAGAGAAGCCAGTGAGAGAATTTAGGGAAATGACCGAATCTACATTGGGAAGGTCTGAGGGAGGGGTTATGTCAGTGGGTTCAGGTGACACGGACACAAGGGGAGCCTCAACATCCTCTTCTGAAACATCCTCTGAGATGGCCATAAAACGATTTTATTCCTTACATTTGTGTCCCTAAAAATATTTTTCATCACAATTAGAACAAAGGCCTTTGAGTTGGCATTCAGCCATTTTGGCCCTGGTCAATTTTTGGATCTTGAGTGGAGTAGAAGGAGGAGTGGGATTTACTAGTTTAGTGTGAGGAATAAAGGAGGGTTTTTGGTTTAGAGAAGAGACAACATGTTTTCTTCCTTATCTCTTTTAGTATCCTCCACCGAAATCTGAGGTCGAGCCATGAGGACATGGGCATGAATCTCATCCTTGAGGTCACTGATAAAAAATTCTCAGAAAAAATCATCAAACATGCCCTCTGTACGAAAATCCAGTTGCTCAAAAGCAGCTATAAAGTCTTCCATTGTGCCAGATTGTTTCAACTTTTTCAAATAGCCTAAATGGTTGGTGTTCGTGTCAAAGCATTCATAAATATTTGGCACAATGTGCGTCCAAGCAACATACCCTTGGTGGGCAATTTTTCTCCATTGCCAACGTTCTTGATCTATATGGAGAACACCATACTGAAGTTTGGCCAACTCATCCATAATATCATACAAAGAGAAATAATTTTCCATTTGAGTTACCCATCCAGTGGGATTCGATCCATCAAATTTGTTCACATCCACACACGGAAGTCGTAGGTCACGCTGAAAGTGATGGAGCTGAAAATTTTGGGAATGAGAGGAAGTTTCACCTTCAGTATGCAAATGTGAGTCAGATGAGAGAGGATCTATAGGGATATGAAGCTTGGTGCATATCATTGTAGTGAAAGATTCAAGTTGGGTAGTAATGTCTTGTTTGAGGTCTTGTTTGAGTTCCTCGATTGAGGAGGCGATGGAGGAATGCATGTTTTTATTGATGGTGGAAATATTGGCACTGAGCTATCTCACTTCTTGTTGGGTCTATGTGAAATTAGAGTGCAAGGTGTTGAAGCTATATTCCATGTCTTGGATATGGGTATGGGCCATGATGACGAGGGAACTAAAAAGGGGCGGGTGGGGTCACACACAGAAAAAAAAAAATGGGGAAAAATGATATGTATGAATGCGATAAGGGGGAAGAGAGAAATCCAATGGAATAGGTCTCAAATAATGGTGCCAATAGGATCCAGACTACTCTTATCTAAAGAATACTACAGTGATGAAATGACCAAATGATTAATCAGGAAGAAATGTGTAGTAATTTGGCAACTCAAATGCAGGAGACACAGTTGTGCGGCAATAGATCTTGTTTGTTCTGTTTTTTTGTTTCCGTCCCCAAAGTTTAGGTATTCAAGGTTTCTACAGAAAAGGGTTTTCCCTGTGCTATAGCTCTCTGATATACGTGTAGGGTCCAATAGTAGTACGCATCCCAATATCTCAGGGCACCAACTAAAGAGGCTAGATTGTGCCCTTAGTCGTACTACTCGACTACCCAGGTACTAGAGAGTATCTTCCTGAGTTCTGTTCTCGGTGGCATTGTTGGCCCTCGACCAAGTTTTATGGAAACTTGGTCATATTGACCATTTTTGGGACTTCGACATGCTGGAGGAAGACAGGGCGGCCAGACAAAGTGAAGATCGCGGGATCTTTCCCTATTTTGTAGAATTTTTGGGTTTTGGGTTTATGTAATGGGTATGGGATGTTGGCCCATGGGTTTACCCATGCTTAGGCCTATTTTGTAATGTATAAATAGATAGCTAAGTGATGTAATAAGTAGTTCTTATAGGCTTTGTGCAAGAACCTATGAAGGTTTCTAAGTGTAACTTCTTTATGCATACTGTTGAGACTTGCAGAGCTAAGTGCAAGTGTTTTGTAAGAGGCTTTGTGCGCCGACTATATAAGGCTTTATGCTGTGACCTACTCAGGGAAGGAGGGTATGGAGAGGTGCATGTAGATCTCCTATCTGATGCGGAGTTGGCTCTAAGGCTCTGTGCATGTAAGAAGATTGGAAGAAACTAACAAAGAATAAGAAGAGTTGGTGGATGTAGCCCCACGCTGGGGTGAACCACGTATATCCTGTGTTGTTGTGCTTTGTGTGATGTATTGATATTGTTCATATGTTTACTTGCTTAGTGGATTGATATTGATGAATGATAGATAGATCTATTACTGCTCTGTGCTTAGTATATGAATAAATTCTAGATCCGATTTAATGTTATGTGCTACATGACTGTAAGTATATGATCTGGGTTGTTACTGTGTTGATCTGTATTTAGGGTGTAGTCTGTGATGTGAATAGGGGTTAATGAATAATGAAGGTTATTGGCTAAGTGTTGTGTTAAGGTATTTTGATCATAGATCTGTGTCTCAGATAGGTTGTAGACACTTGAGTCTTGCAACCCCCCTGCCCCTACCTCGGGTGAGACTTCATCTACTTCATAGGTGTTGTCGAAAGCGTTGATAGTTAGGGTTTTGTTGGTGCGTTGTTGAAACGTTGAACCCTAGGTCTTCCCTTGTGCCAACAAATGGTTCCATTGTCAGGACCTGAAACTGTGATTGTTGGGAACTGAGAAAAAGAGAAAGCTCTATGCATAGATCTGTTGTTGTAGTGCACAGTAGTCTACTTGAATTGTGAAGATCTGTGTTAAGAAAGGAACCGGATCTGGAGAAAAGAGGTAAGATCTTGAAGCTTTGTGCTCTAAAAAAGGTAAGATAACTGGAAATTTTTGCTTCGAAAGTATGAATATAGGTATGTTTGTGTTAGGGTCCTAACCCGCACATAGGCAGAGCAATATATTCGGATGTAATAAAGGTCAATATTAATAAGGCCTTTCAATAAAATAGAAAAAGGCGGATGTAAGAAGACCTAATAGAAGCTTCCGCTTCTAGAAGGATCTTCTTCTAGATGCTTCTTTTGATAGACATATTTAGTATAAATAAGGATTGAGGGTATGAGAACCCTAGCTTGGAGATTATTGTAATAGAGTGTTGCTCGACTGGAGGTTGCCCCCTTAAAGAGGCCCGTGAACATTGCTTTTTGAATCAAAGTGTTATATATGTTGTTGTTCTTATATCATTTATGTGTTATTGTGGAGATTATGTTGGTTATATTACTGTTTTCTGCCATTTCTAGCATTTTATTTTTGTTCTACATACTTTGTATATCTGGTATATTACAAGTGGTATCAGAGCACTTTCCTTGGCAGAAATTGTGGGAATTTTTTTTTAGGGTAGAGACGTATTCCGACGTCTTTAAGCCACAGATATCTATCGTTACATGCATAAACTTGCGGTTGATGGATTCATACACGCAGGAAATACAAGTGGTTCTTAAGCGCACATCTGTTGGCCACCCTTGTAACCCCTGTTGGTACCCCTTCAAGTGGTAGTGCATCATACAACACCTATGTATGAATCGACCTTGATTTCCTGAAGCCCTCTTTAGATAAACCAATCAGCCTCCTGACTACTATAGTGCCACCGAGAACAACACTCGGGAAGATACTCTCTAGTACCTGGGTAGTCAGGTAGTACGGATAAGGGTACGGTATATCCTCCTTAGTTAGTGCCCTAAGATATTGGACCGAATACTATTGTTGGACCCCGCACGTATATCAAAGAACTATAGCACAGGGCAAACCCTTGTCTGCAGAACCCTTGAATACCTAACCCTTGGGGGACATAAACATAAGCAAATTAAAACAGACAAGATCTGTTGCCACACAACTATGTTCGGATTTCCAAATCACTACACTTTTCTTACTAGTTAAGCATTTGGGGATTTCATCTCTACAATATTCTTCAAACTGAAGTATAAATCCGCAGGTGTAAAAAAAAAAAAAAAGTCTGAAATTTTTTTCACCCTTATTTGAGACCTATTCCATTGGATTCATCTCTTCACCCTTATCACATTCATCCATATCATTTTTTGGAAAAAATTTTGACCCCGCCTACCCCTTTTCAGTTCCCCCATCCTCATGGCCCATACCCATAGCCAAGACTTGGAAGCTCGCTTCAACACCTTGCAATTTGGTTTCCTCGAGACCCAAAAAGAAGTGAAACAACTTAGTGCCAACATTGCCTCCATCGATACAACCATCCATACAACCATAAATACAACCATGAAATCCTCAATGGAGGAAGTCAAACAAGAACTGACCACCGAGCTTGAATCTTCCTTTACATCACTCTGCACCAAACTGAAGATCCCTATAGATGACCCTTTCTATGATGCCCCTCCAAAGACTAAAGGTGAACATTCCTCCCATTCCCATAACTTTCAGCACCATCACTTTCAACGTGACCTACGCCTTCCACGGGTGGATGTGACCAAATTTGATGGCTCGGAACCCACTAGTTGGGTAACCCAAATGGAACATTATTTCTCTTTATACGGCATTACAGATGACTTGGCCAAACTCCGGTATGGTGTTCTCCATCTAGATCAAGAACGTTGGCAATGGTGGCAATGGAGAAAAACTTCCCATCAAGGGTATATTGCTTGGACATAATTTGTGACTGAGCTTTATGAATGCTTTGACACCGACACCAACCATTTGGGTCATTTGACAAAGTTGAAACAATCAAGAACAATGGAAGACTTTATAGTTGCCTTCGAGCTCCCGGATTTTCGAACAGAGGGCATGATTGATGCTTTCTTTTGATAGTGTTTTATCAGTGGCCTCAATGAGGAGATTCAGGCCCATGTCCTCATGGCTCGACCTTCATGTTGGGTGGAGGCTACTAAAAGATCTAAAGAAGAACAATAGGTTGTATCTTCTCAAAACCGAAAACCCTCCTTTATCCCTCGCCCTAAACCCGTAAATCCCACTACTCCCTCCGCCCCACTAAAGATCTGAAAATTGACCAGGGCTGAAATGGTTGAATGCCAACTCAAAGGCCTTTGTTATAATTATGATGACAAATATTTCCTGGGCCACAAGTGTAAGGAACAAAAGGTTTTATGGCCATCTCTGAGGATATTTCGGAAGAGGATGTTGAAACTCCCCTTGTGTCTGAGTCACCTGAACTCACTGACATAACCCCTCCCTCAGACCCTCCCAAAGTAGAACTGGTCATTTCCCTCAATGCTCTCACTGGCTTCTCCACTCCCCAAACCCTCAATTTAATCGGTTACATCAAGCATCAGAAGGTCATCATTCTAGTTGATAGTGGAAGCACCCATAATTTTATTCATCACCGCATTGCCCAAGAAACTCATTGCTACATCCATGCCATTAACAATTTCCAAATCATGATTGCCAATGGTGGTTCCATGAAATGTGGAGGGCATTGTGAAAATGTGCATCTCCAAATCGGTGACTACCACCTAAAATACCACATGTTTTCTATCGACATGGGCGGTTGTGACATTGTGTTGGGTGTAGACTGGCTAAGAACTTTGGGTCCCATTCTCATGGATTTTAAGGAATTAACCATGCAATTCGACCAGGAAGGCCACCAATATAAATTCCAAGGCATCACCACTAGTTCACCTGAGATCATTAGTTCCAATCGCATGGAAAAGCTTCTCAAAAAAGGTCATTCTGGTGTTATTTCCCAACTCCATGCCATACAAGAAACAGAGACACCCCCGGTGCCGCAAGACCTCCAAGCCCTCCTTGCTAAACATCAAATGGTATTTTCCACTCCCCAAGGACTCCCTCCTTCCCATGGTGTTCATGATCATTCCATTCCCCTTGTACCTGGAATCCTTCCTCCCAATATCCGTCTGTATCGCCACCCCTTTTCACAAAAAAAATGAAATTAAGAAAATGGTCCAAGAAATCCTTAATGTAGGCATTATCCACCCTAGTACGAGCCCTTACTCTTCTCATGTAGTCATGGTCCTGAAGAAAGAAGGTTCTTGACGAATGTGTCTTGACTTCTGTGCCCTCAACAAACTGACCATTAAAGACAAATTTCCCATTCCTATCATTGATGACCTCCTGGATGAATTGAGTTGCGCCCAATTATTTACTAAAATTGATATTCGCTTGGGCTATCACTAGATACGTATGAAAGAGGCAAACATTCCCAATACATCCTTTCGAACTCATGAGGGCCACATGAGTTTTTGTTCATGCCCTTTGGCTTGTCTAATGCCCCCTCCACCTTCCAAATCCTCTTGAATCATGTCTTCCATCCCTTTCTTCGTCATTTTGTCTTAGTTTTCTTTGATGATATCCTCATTTATAGAAAAACCTAGACAGACCATCTTACTCATGTGGATTGAGTTCTCCATCTACTCTTTCAGCACCAAATTTTCCTGAAATAGTCTAAATGTGCTTTTGGTGCCTCAAAAGTACAATACTTGGGTCATCTGGTTAGCAAGGATGGAGTTAGGGTGGATCTGAAAAAGATTGAAGCTATGCAAGACTGGCTGCACCCAAATACCCTCAAAATCTTGCATGGATTTCTGGGCTTAACAAGGTATTATCGCAAGTTTGTTAAGAATTATGGAAAGATTGCAACACCTCTCATTGCTCTCCTAAAAAAGAACTCTTTTACTTGGACTCCAGCCGCTGCTCAAGATTTTAAAACCTTGAAGATGGCCATGTGCACCACTCTGATTCTGGCCCTTCCTAATTTCACAAAGACCTTTTTGTTGGAATGTGATGCCTCAGGGAAAGGAATTGGTGTTGTCCTTATGCAAGAGGGTAGACCTTTGGCCTTTACCAGCAAGAAACTATCTGAGAGGAATCTGGGCAAACCCATCTATTAAAAGGAAATGTTGCCTATTCTACATGTCGTTGATCTGTGGCATCCTTATCTCTTGGGGCAATGTTTCCAAATTAAGACAGGCCATCAAAGCCTCAAGTATTTTTTGGAACAATGAATTTCCTCCCCGAAGCAACAAAAATGGGTGACTAAGCTCTTTGGATATGATTATGATATCATTTACAAGAAAGGCAAAGACAATGTGGTGGCGGATGCACTTTCCCAAAAATATGAAGAAGAAGGATCCCCTTCTTCTCTTTCCTTCATTGTACCAGATTGGCTCCAAGTCGTTCGCCAGGAATGGCTACAAGATCCCAAAATTTCGCATCTGATCCAACAATTGCAGTCCAATGCTCCAGCTTCCCCAGGGTACTCTTGGCTCTAGGATGAGCTTCGATACAAAGGCCGTTTGTATTTAAGTAAACAATCAAAGCTTAAATCCATGATACTTTATGAGCTTCATGCTACACCCATAGCGGGGCACTCCGAGTTCACCAAAACCTATGACAGGGTCAAGCATTCTTTTTTCTGGGATGGTATGAAATAGGACATCCGTAATTTTGTCACTGAATGTGATGTGTGTCAATGAAACAAGGGAGAAACAGTCAAATATCCAGGCACACTACAACCACTTTCGATTCCACCTGCTATTTGGAAGGATATATCTATGGACTTTGTTACCAGTTTACCCAAATCGGGAAATAAATCAGTCATAATGGTGGTTGTTGATCGCCTTTCCAAGTATGCTCATTTCTGCGCTCTTCAACACCCATTTACTGCATCCATGGTGGCTCAAATTTTCATGGACCAGGCCTTCAAGCTTCATGGCATGCTGCACTCTATTGTTTCTGATCATGACCCAACTTTCACAAGCAATTTTTGGCAAGAACTGTTCAAGCTACAGGGCACCCAATTGCATCTCAGCACAACTTATCATCCCCAGACTGATAGTCAAACAAAAGTTGTCAACAAGTGTTTGGAAACCTATCTGAGGTGTTTTTCCTCCGAAAAGAAAAATTAGTGGGCTCAATGGTTACCCCTCACTGAATGGTGGTACAACACTTCCTACCATATAGCTACACACATGACTCCTTTTGAGGCGGTATATGGACAGAATCCACCTTCAGTTATCTCATACTTACTGGGTACCTCGAAGGTCCAGGCGGTTGACCAAACACTTACAGTTCGAGAGGCTATTCTCCATACCCTCAAAGAGAACTTGGTCATGGCACAAAATCGCATGAAGAAACAAGCAGATCAAGTTCGCTCTGAACATCAATTTGTAGAAGGGGATCAAGTGTTTCTGCGACTGCAACCTTACAAGCAAACTTCCCTCAAGACCGAGCATTGTCAGAAGTTAGCGCCCAAATTTTGTGGTCCTTATACAGTTCTCAAGCATGTGGGACAAGTTGCCTATTAGTTAGCTCTTGCTAGTCATTCAAAGCTACATCCTGTTTTTCATGTTTCATACTTAAATAAGCTTATTGGAACTCGGTGCCAAATTCAAACCAACCTTCCTGAGTTAGTTGAAGAAGGATCCATTTGGATACATCCAGAATCATTTTTGGACCAGCGTGAGCATTGCCTGTGTCAAAGAACCATCAAGGAAGTGCTAGTCCAGTGGAAAGATACAACTCCAGCAGATGCCACTTGGGAACCAGCTACCATTCTGCAGCAGTTTCCACATCTCAAGCCTTGAGGACAAGGTTGTTTTTAAGGGGGCGAACATGTTAGGGTCCTAACCCGCACATAGGTAGAGAAATATATTCGGATGTAATAAAGGTCAATATTAATAAGGCCTTTCAATAAAATAAAATAAGGCGGATGTAAGAAGACCTAATAGAAGCTTCCGCTTCTAGAAGGATATTCCTCTAGATGCTTCTTTTGATAGACATATTTAGTATAAATAAGGATCGAGGGTATGAGAAACCTAGCTTGGAGATTATTGTAATAGAGCATTGCTCGACTAGAGGTTTCCCCCTTGAAGAGGCCCGTGAACATTGCTTTCTGAATCAAGGTGCTATTTATGTTGTTGTTCTTATATCATTTATGTGTTATTGTGGAGATTATGCTGGTTATATTATTGATATTCTGCCATTTCTAGCATTTTATTTCTGTTTTGCATACTTTTTATATCTTGTATATTACAGTTTGATAGATTTTGTCCTAGCGTGAAAACTAGGGCATAGTAGAAGAAATAATATTTGATATGAATAGATCTGATAGAAATAGTGAAAGATGTATTATTCCTATGCATAGAAATAATTTTTGGACTAATAAGTGGATGCAGGATCCTAGAAATAATTTTTTGCAAGTACATCACTGTGATCCCAGTGCGCAGTACAAGAAAGGTTGGGGATCATTTAAGAGAAAGAGAGGATTGACTCTTTGTTATAGTTGCAGAAGAACGAGACATCTTACTAAGGCATGCCTTGGTACAATTCCTATTTGTCTTTGTTGTAAAGATGTGGGTCATGAGGTTTTAGATTGTCCAAGAATGATTTCTAAAGTTGAAAAGATGAACATGAGACAGGAAAACCATGTAGAAATTCAAGAATCTAAGGATATGATAAAGAACTAGAAAGAATCAGAGACTATATTATTAAATATGAAAGAAACATTGAATGATCACAGAGATGACAGTTTATCGGAGATCTTGAAAGAAAAAAAGAAAATCGAGACAAGAATAGGAGACTTCGACATAGACTATGTTCTAGATGAGGAAACATGGGTGAATATTATGACAGAAAGAACTTGGGAAATTTTTGGAAAACCTGTTATGGTTCCTTCAATAGGAGGGATAGGCTTTTTTAGAGGAAATATGATAACCCTGTGTGGAAGACTTACTCATGTACCTATGAGTGCTCATGGAACATCGACATAGGAAGAATTTGAGGTCAATAAGGTTTTTGAGAACAACACTCCTTTTCCACTCTTGTTAGGTAAGACTTGGATTGAGAAAGATCAGATCAGAAGGAAAGCAAAGGAACAAGCTATAAAATAGAAAAAGAAAGAATTAAGGGATTTCATGGCTAGGAGAATAGAACGCTTAGTAGAAGAACATGAGAAAAAGTCAAAGAAACCGAGGTCCAGAGACCTATCTGTCAAAGTTGAAAGAATGCAAGAAGACTTAAAGAACCTATCCACACAAGAGAGCAGAGAACCTACTCCAGAAATAGCAAAAGAAGAAGTATTACCCTAGAACCCTATGAAAGACCTTCAGCAACGCGAAGTTACTATGCTAAGAAAATATAAGAACAAGAATGGAAAAATGAATCCAAAGACGCAGATCACAGGAAAGAAAGTAATAAAGCTCAGTAAGAAGAAATAAAAGTTAGAAAAAATGTAGGAGGTTCCAAAGAGGACTTTGCAGAAAGAAGGCTTGCAGAACTTGAACCTCGCCAGAATAATAGAATAGTCCAGACTGGCACTTCACCATGGAGAAGAAATATGACCATTGGAGACGTCCCAACCATTAGAACAACACTCCAGAATGACTAGAAACATAGTTATTGTCAGAAAGGTCACCCTTGGACGGTTGGGACTGCGCCATAACAGTTGGAATAGTATTGATTGAGGCAATCCTACCCGTTGGAGGAGTCCATTATTCCGTTGTCTATTTAGTCCATCACATGTCCCACCAATGACACTTTTTCAAGTTGTGATTATCCATAGAGAGCTGATTGCTATTTCTTTGTGCGTATTGAGACCTCGCCACCCGTGTTACTTACCTTGAGTGTTTGTTCACCTACCCGAGATATATGATTACGAGTGTGTATGTCGAACGAATTCAGTGCAGTAGAACATTTCGTAAAAGAGATTCTAATTGACCTTATGGATGAGAAGATCATGTCTGCAAGAGTATAGGCCTCATCAAAGCGAGGAATAGAAGCATCCCCGTTGATTGCACAACGATCTAGGCCATCCCAAACCGTGAAAGAGAAATGAAGCAAGCATCGTGACGACCTTGCGAATGTGAAGCTCATTATGTTGGTCCTTCTTGACTATATCCCGCCTCTGGTCGGCGTGGTTAGTTATGATAGCGTCCCGAGGTACTTTGAATATACATTGATCACTGCATACCTCCCAAAGGGGATTCACGCAGTTGGACTACAACTCGGACTGATCCCTCATCTTAAGATCAATGATTCCAGCTTAGGAGGTTTTATAGAAAGATTTACCTCACCATTGCTATATTGCACAAAGGGCCTTTTCCATTTCCCTATGCAGACTTATCATCCATTTTTGATGAATCCAAAGCCAAAAATACACATTTTTCCACATATATGCTCCCTATATGCTATGCAAGATGCGTATACGCTAGTTGCTCCACTACATCCCGTGTACATTAGGATTTGTGCCAGAAAATACAAAACTGGAGTTGGGTTTCCATGTCACAATAGAAGATCTCTGATCTTTGGCCTTCCATATACTGGAAATGTTCTGACTCGGCCCTTCAGTTGCATTCTGAAGGCTATAAGAGCACAATTTTGAGCTATGTAAAAGAAGGAGAAAACATTCAACTTTGAGAGCAAAGTTACTCTGGAGAAATTACTTCATATTGAGCCTGCATCCCCTTGTCCCTCAAGTCTGAACACAGTGTTTAGCCCCAAAGATCTTTCCCTATTGTTGAGAGTATCTCATTGCCTCTTTCCTATGAGATTGCCTTTGGTGGAGGATTGAAGTGGTGGAGACCCAATTGGAAGGAACTTGGTTTCTTGGTTTTGAACCGTGCCAACACAGAAGTCTGTAATGTTGTCACTTTTGTTGATCAATTATTAATAGAAATACTCATTTCCCGTCCTATTGGTATCATGAAAATATATGATTATTATCCATGGGCATGTTTGTAATGTTTATTAATGAATTATGCTATCTGATGTGCTAACCCCTTTTATATCATCACTATATACTTGATCTGCTTGTTCGTTGAAGACTGGTTGCAGGTATAAAGCTTTGGGTCAAAGTGATCAATGGTGGAACATCATCGAACGTTGGATCGAGGTAGGCCTCTTTCTTATCTTGCACATTAGTTTGTATAGCATATGTTGGAATTGAGTTGATTTCTACAGTCATACCTGTATGTTGTGGTTTACCCTTGGACATTGAGAGTTTTTCCCTCGTAACAGGAGACCGCAAGAATTATGGAATGCTTGCGCCACATAAGTATTTGAGAAAGATAGCGAGGAAGAAGTCGAACATCGTCCCCCAACCATGGACCATGGACATCGCGAGGTCCACCATCCTCAATGTAATGAATCTACCCCATTTTGGCCGACACTAGGAGGTTAATGTGTGCATTAATCTCCTTCTGTCATGCTACCATGGAGGTTACTTATGGTTAGACAGGCTCATGACTATGGATCCGGTGCTGATCCACATGATCACAAGACTAAGCATGTAGGGTTCGGACCCTAAGAAATTCTACCCAGGGAAGGCTGCAGATCGCACCCTGGTGTAGCGAATAAAAGACACCTATGGCGATGTAGAGAAGGGGAAGCAGGGCTACAAGGTAGCCTCCATACAGAATGGTGCAGTGCACCTAGATTGTCAGTTGATAGAAAGAAATCTCATCAGAAAAAATAGACAAAAGCAGGTCACGGGGTTCATCGTCGACCTCACAAGAAAATGCGTTGAAGGCATGCAGATGAACTGGGTGAGCTACCTCATCAACCAGTTGGAGAAATATTGTCGCAAAGAATGGGACCTGGGCTACGAGTTTCACTTCAGTTAGTTGTTGATTCTCGTTTCCTTTTTCGCATGGGAGATGTCGGAAGGAGAAACCTTCCCTGAAGTTGAGCCATCCGAAACACTAGCCACAAATTTCACTACCTTGTGGTATTCAAGTGACATGGCAAAGCAATGGCAGTCCAATGTGGTGTTCCACACCTATTAAGTGTAGTTGAAGAAGGCCATTGAATCCTTCCCTCGCATCATGTCAGATACACTCCATCGGTTCAAGCCAATAGTGAAGTTTCACGTAGATAGGCACTTCATTTACATCACTGTGTGCGGGGACAGACACAAGGAAGAGATTCAATCTTATTACAAACTCATCAAAGAAGATATGGAGGAAATCACCAAGGAATGGCCTACATAATTCCTTGTACCAATTGAACAAATAGAACTTTCCGACCCCGATATCATCGGAAGTCCTGTAGTCACTTGAGAAGAATATGATGGACCGAGCAGTGCAAGAAAGAAGAAAAAGAAGGAAGAGGTGCAGGAAATAAACAACACATCGAAGGAAACTATAAATGATTCAACAAGCAGAGGAGGAGATGATGAATTAAACCAAGATGAGGAAGGGGAAGAAGATAAGAAGGAAAAGGGAGAAGTGACACCGCCTAAATATCCCCTTACAGAGGCCAAGACTTCCAAGAAAAGAAAGGTTTCTTCGTAGAAACCCTCAGCTAGAAATAAGAGTTGCGCAAACAGACCTAAGTCGTAGAACATACTCATGGTTGATGACATCGACCTCATCATCACAGCTGTATCATACACCTCGGAGGACATTCTACAAAGAAATGAATCCAAACAGGAGGTCGATACGGCTCGAATAGAGAGCCTTATTTACCCCTTTGAGGTCGATACAGCTGTATTTACCCCTTTGAGGGGTAAATAAGGCTCTCTATTCGAGTCGTGCAGTATATATTACATCGTTTTCTTCAGGGGGTATAGAAGTAGAAGACGATCCTGCCCAACTACAGAGATTAGCAGATGTGACAGATGCCCACCTTCGTCGAGTACAGGAGGAAAAAGATCAGGCCACAAAGGCCTTGAAGAAATCAAAAGAGGAGGCCCTAGAGAAAAGTCGAGTTGCGAAGTAAGAGAAAGATGACCTCCACACGAAGTTTGAAAAGGACAGAGAGCAGATCTAGTGAGAGAAAGATCAATTGCTCGCGGAGCAGATTGGAGTTAGAGAAGCAGTCACTCGATCACTTCACTCCATGCTAGGATTAACACCAATGGAAGAGGAGACAACTGAGATCCAAGTGGGGAAGCTCACCGAAGCCATTCAGCAGATCCAAGCAAGAGTAGAAAAATTGGAATTGCAAACAGTGCCAAGCACTCCGTAGTAAGTGCGAGACCAGAGGGAAGAAACTATCAGGGGCGTAGTAGAAGGAATCAAGGCATTGGCCTTAAAATGAAAACAAATAAGTAACCAAAGTGCACTAAACTATGAGTACCTTGCGGAGGACCCAGAACTGAGAACATTAGAAGAACAGCTCCAGGAGGTAAAGCAACAAGAATTGATAGTGCAAGTGTAGCTAAAACTGCTTTCAGCAGTTGAGAAGATGAAAAGGTCATAGGAACAACATGCAATTCAGCAACAAATCAATTCCATCTAGAGTCAAGTCATGGAAGTGACCCAGAGACTCCAGCCAGTGCAGGATGAATCCTTCACACTTTTTGAAGAGATTGAGAGACAAGGTGCACAGCTAGAATAGGTGGTAACCATAGTAGAACAACACTTGGAAAGACCTGTCACTGAGACAGTCATTCAGGAGTTCATCGAGAAAGAGGCTCTAGCGAAGCAACAAGTTGAGGCAGCTCGAGCCAAGATCGAGACCTTTGAAGCAAGATTGCCCAGACCAAAGTGACTTGGGATGATTCACAGGTGAGTGTTGGGGGCCTGTTGGCCCTCGATCAAGTTTTGTGGAAACTTGGTCGTGTTGACCATTTTTGGGACTTCGACATGCTGGTCGAAGACGGAGCGCCTAGACGAAGCAGAGATCACGGGATCTCACCCTATTTTGTAGACTTTTTGAGTTTTGGGTTTATGTAACAGGTATGGGATGTCGGCCCATGGGTTTACCCGTGCTTAGGCCTATTTTGTAATGTATAAATAGATAGCTAAGTTATGTAAGAAGTATTTCTTATCGGCTTTGTGTAAGAACCTTTGAAGGTTTCTAAGTGTAACTGCTTTGTGCATACTATTGAGACTTGCAGAGCTAAGTGCAAGTGTTTTGTAAGAGGATTTGTGCGTCGACTGTGTAAGGATTTGTGCTGTGACATACTCGGGGAAGGAGAATCTGGCAAGGTGTGCACAGATCTCCTGTCCTACATAGAGTTGGCTCTGAGGCTCTATGCATGTAATAATATTGGAAGAAAATAATAAAGAAGAAGAACATTTGGTGGACGTAGCCCCACACTGGGGTGAACCACATATATCCTGTGTTGCTCTTCTTTGTGCGATGTATTGATATTTTTCATATGATTAATTGCTTAGTGTGTTGATATTGATGAATGATAGATAGATATGTTACTTCTATGTGCTTAGTATATGATTAAATGGTATATCTAAGTTAATTCTATGTGCTAAATGACTGTAAGTACATGATCTGGGTTGTTACTGCATTGTTCCGTATTTAGGGTGTAGCCTACGATATGAACAGGGGTTAACAAATAATGAAGGTTATTGGCTAAGTGTTGTGTTAAGGTATTGTGATCACAGATTTGTGTCCTATATAGGTTGTAAACACTTGAGTCCTACAACGCCCCCTGCCTCTACCTCCGGTGAGACTTTATCTACTTCACAGGTGTTGCCGAAAGGGCCGGTAGTTAGGGTTTTTTTGGTGCATTGTTGAAGCATTGAACCCTGGGTCTACCCCTATGCCAACATGCACTATAGCAGTCAGGCGGCCAATCAGTTTATCTATGGAGGGATTCAAAAAATCTAGTCTGATCCATATACAAGTTTTGTCTGATGCGCTACCACTCGAAGGGGTACCAACAGGGGTTACAAGGGTGGCCAAGAGATGTGCGCTTAAGTACCACTTGTATTTACTATGTGTATGAATCCCCGACCATGGATTTATGCATGTAACGACAGATCTACATGTCATAAAGATGTCGAAATACCTCTCTACCCTGGAAAAAATTAACCCACAATTTTCTGCCGAGGAAGGTGCTCTGATACCACTTGTAATATTCCAGATATAAAAGTATGCAGAACATAAATAAATAACTAGAAATGGCATATGAACAACAATATAACCAGAAAAGCACCACAATAATACCAAAATGATACCAGAATAACAACATAAAGAGCACTTTGATTACTGAGAGGAATGTTCACTTGCCTCTTCGAGGGGGAAACCTCCAGCAGAGCAGAGCTCTATTACAATAATATCCAAGACAAAAGTTCTCATACCCTCGACTCCTATTTATACTAAATATGTCTATCAAAAGAACCATCTAGAGAAAGATCCTTCTAGAAGCGGAAGCTTCTATTAGGTCTTCTTACATTGGACTTATTCTTCCTTATTTCTAGGCCTTATTAATATTGACCTTTATTACATCAGAATATATTATTCTGCCTATGTGAGGGTTTAGGTCCCTAAAAAAAAACATACCCAAACTAATATAAAAAAAACAAAGAAAAAGGAGATCGGGTATCTATACCTCTAATCCCACGTCTGGTGATGACCTCCTTGTGCTTGGAAGTTCCACTGACTCCATGCCTCCTCCCAGGAATGACCTACATCCAAATATTGACAAACAAAGAACTACAAACATGTTATTCCATATATAAGTTAGGGTTAGATGTTAGAATGTCAAGCATAAATCGATAAAAGTATTCAAGACACCATCATTTGGGATAGGAAAATGCAATTCTTTTATTAATAACACAAAGATTATACCTTTACAATCTAATTCAGCCACCATTTCACGAACCTGGTCCAGGATCCTCTTTACTAAGATTCAAGTGCACCTTGTATGAAATTCTCCTCTCAACCTTCTGATCTCTTCTATGGAAGTGAAAGGGTTAAATGGAGGAAGAAGGGGCTAATGAAAGAATGTTGAGGCAATTTCTCACAAAAGGAAAACATATCTTGGGCAAGGAGGGGAAGTGAAATCAAGTAGAGTTTCATTGTTCTTATGCTTAGATATGAAATGAGACCCCAAGACCTCCTTTTATATGAAAAAAGGATGGTTATTGGGCTAGGTGATGGGCTATAATAGGTGGATTAGTTGGGAAACTACCAATAGCCCGTCAATTTCAACAAATTCCTTGCAAGTTTTTATTTTTTGTAGCTTTTGCAAGTATACACGAGTTGTATTGGTGCAGCATGCATATGTACACGATTTGTAGTGGTGCATAAAGAATATGTACACAGGCAATAATGGTGTAGGGTGTGTACATCTTCTAAAAATTGGTTATTTAAGAAGAGCTACTCATCAGTACTTTGGCAAAAAATGCAAGAGGGACAAGGCCATGTATGCATGTATAGATCAATTTAGGGTTATAAAACTCATTTGCTAGGTTTCTTTGGAGGCACTTTATGAACTTTCTCTTCTACTTTTGTCAGATCCTCTTCATCTTCCCCTTCTACTTCTTCTTCTGCTTCTTCTTTGTAAAGTTGTTCCATTGATTCATTTTCTTCTTCCTTTAATTCTCGTCCACTTGTTTCATCAATTGTTACATTTATGCTTTCCACAACTTTGTTCAACCTCATATTGTAACACATGTATGTTTTCCTTGTACTTGAGTAACCAACAAGTAGTCCTTTTTCCACACGAGAGTCCAACTTTCCCATTCTTCCATCTTCTCTTTTGATGTAGCATTTGCTTCCAAATACTCTGAAGTGCTTCACATTTTCTAGTCTTCCTTTACATAGCTCATAGGGAGTTTTATCATTGATGTTTCTAAGAATTACTCTGTTTTGAATGTGAACTATTATATGCACTGCATGTGTCCAAAGAATATCTATTAATTTGGAATCCATTAGCATTGTTCGAGCCATTTCCTGTGTAAATTTCATCCATTATGATAATGTTCCTTTGTCTCTGAACCACTCTCTAAACCAATCTATGAATCCATGCTCTCGTCCATTGTCATATATCTGTCCAAACTTGCTAAGTTTTCTTACGAATCCATCTCTATCCATACTGTCCAAGACTCTACTGTAGAATTGTCCATAATGATGACCCATTTATCACTATACTATCATGAAGTCTTCACTTCTACAACTGATTGTACTTATGCTATCTGACTGCTCTATATCTGTCTTCTCAAACTCTGCAAGCTGCTTAAAGGGTGGATCTTTGGTTTGTCACAACTATCGCATAGACTCCCCCTGTCTAATATTCATATTACCTAGGAGTCTCTAAGCTGGATGGCTCAGAACAATTCTTTCTCTGATGTATACTCATCTTCATCTTCATTGGTACATTCATCATCTCTCTGAGCTCTGACTTCTTTCTTTATTTCTGTGGATTCATCTTTCACTACAATACCTGAAAGTACAATCTCTTGAACATGTTCCTCATTTACCTCTCCTTCTTTTCTTTCATTTATTTTCCAAACCTTTCTGTATCTGAAAAATTTCTTTTTCTCTGTAGAATTTTATTCATCTTGTTTTATTTCCAATCTTGCGATATCTGGGACCTGGTCTTTGTTCACCCGTTCTTAGTGTTTTCTTATCCATACTTTCTTATATCTATTATCAATGTTCTCTTTCATGGAAGTATTGATCATGCTTCTACAACCACTAGCTATGTGTCCATAGTTATGACATTTGTAACATTCAATGTTATGTGGGGACACATAGGCATTTCTTGCTTGAACATTTCTTTTATAATCCCTACAATCTGCAACCTTATGTTCAAAATTAGTACAATAAAAACAATGACCATAAAATAAAGTTTCATACCTAGGAGTGAATGATCTTCTTTTTGGTATAGTCCTTCTAAATTTCTTCCTTGACTAATCATGATCATGATTGAAGCTTCTTTGTGTCTTGAAAATGGATGGTGAATATGTGTCTTCAATAGTTTTATTAGATTATGGTTGACCATGATTCCTTCCTTTGAGTACTTCTGCATAACTCTTTCTATTTTCTTCATTCTTCTTTTCTAGCAACCTAGAGTGTGTCTCTTCATTCTCTATGACTAATGTGGATGTTTTTGTCTCTTCAATGTTCTTGTTGAGCTTGACTATTTTACTTCTCAATGTAACGACTTCTTCTTCAAGCTTCTCAACCTCTTCTTCTTTCTTCATTATCTGAGACTTCATGAATTCTTCTGTTCTTTTCGCTTCTTCAAGATGGATTTTTAATGTGATTATTTCTTCTTCAAGTCCTTTCTCTTCTTGACCGAACTCTGCCTCAAGTTGGTTTAGAATGTTAGTTCTTTCCTTAAGATGATCTGTCATTATCTTCTCTCTCATTTCTGCTTCTTCCATCTATGTTGCTATGTTGGCTTCCAAATACTGTTTTTGATATTCAAGATTTTCTTAGATCTTTCTAGATTCTTCTAGTTGAGTTTATAAGTTCTCAATGACCTATTGGGATTCTTCAAAAATGTGAAAATTTTCCTTTTGTTTCATCAATTCTTTCTTGAGTGACTTATTTGTTTCTCTTAGTTCATATAAAGAACTAATCAATTATGCTTCATAATTTTCTTCCTTGTCAATTAGTTTTTCTGTCTCATTTCCTTCATGTCATTCTATTTCAAGATGTCTTATTTTTCACAATTAAAGAAAAACAACATACCTCTAGTGATTATGTACTCTTAATCTTCTGAATCTATTTGACATGGTGAACATAATTCTACTTTATCTGTATCTGCATCTTCTTTGGCATTTTCTGAATCTGTGATGGGTGAAGAATATATGTCATGTAACTTATCCCAAAGTTCTTTGGCTAATGAACATTTACCAACCTTTTCTCTTACCAGATTAGGTAATCCTTCCCAGATGAAATTCATTTCTATTTTTTTATTCTTCTTCAATTCCTTCTTGGGTGTAGTCTTTTCCCTTTTGAACTATCATATCCTGTAACAACTAATCGCCAAATATAATTCCCTTGTCCCTGTAAAAATACTTTATTCCTTCTGCTCCACATATAATACTTTAAACCATTTTGACCATTAAACATTGGTACTTCATTCTCAGAATTATCCATGATCTCCTTCCAGTGGTTAAACTGTTTCCTGAAGGAACCTGTTTTGATCCCAATTGTTGGATTACTGAGAGGGGGGGGTGAATTAGTAATAGAGTAATTTAATCATTTTTCACCATAAAATGCAAGTGTTATATCAATGTAGCATTATCATCCAATAGTTTCAGATTAAATAAACAATGAACGAATGAGCAATCATACACAGTACACCAGTTTTTACGTGGAAACCCAAAGCGGGGGAAAAAACATAATGCTTTTTCTTAAATTTCTTTAAGAATTACACTCATTGGAAGCACCAACTTCTTTTGTTTTCCAGCTTCAACTGGAAGGAGGCTCCAACCCCCTATTTTCTCAAGCTACAACCTAAGGGAAGCTCCAACTCCCCAATTCTATGGCTACAACTAGAAGGAGGCTCCAACCCCCTAGTTTTTCAAGCTACAACCTGAAGGAAGCTCCAACTCCCCAATTCTCTGGATACAACCAGAATGAGGCTCCAACCCCCTATGTTCTCCGGCTACAACCGGATGGTGGCTAGAACCACCTGTCCTTGCCCCGTCCAACCGCCCTGAAATAAAAGTAGAATGATGGAACCACTATCACACTATCATTGTGATATATACTGCTATAAACCTGTACTAATCAACCTGTAATCAACCTGTACCATAAAAAAGTGCATCAACCATGCACCAACCTATACCAAACAACCTGTAATCAACATGTACCATAAACAAGTGCATCAACCATGCACCAACCTGCACCGCAACCTATAATCATCATGTACCATAAATAAGTGCATAAACCATGCACCAACCTATACCTCAACCTCAACCAAAATCCCTCATCAATCTCATCATCCAAATCTGATTTGTAACTCTGTAATAGACGTGGTGTATATGATCACATACCTTGTTGAATTCTGGCTTATTCTAGAGATCGAACTTGTAGAGAATTCCCCACATGGAATTTTTTTTTACAGATCTAAAAATGGTACACAACATACTACAGAATATACTCTCACCAATACATTTGGTCTTACTGAATTTGGATTTGTTATGAAGAATTTATGACGTTTTTACCCAAAACACATGTTTTAGACTAGTTTCAAGACTAGGCACAAACCCTATTTTCCACAGAGTGTAACTCCAAAAATACAACGACCCACGAGATGAAATTGTTATCACAACTACTTAGATATGTTTCCTCAATGGCCTGCCAATTTCATGGTCTGAATCATTCTAGAAAAAACGTTATTACGAAAATGGTGAGATGACCTGTAAATAACATACCTTCGAAAGCATCATCAAAAGAATTTATCCTCCCTTGAATTTCGGTCTTCTTTACTTCACCTTCCCTCTGAAATTCGGCTTATATATCCTTTGGTTACCTCAGTCACTTGTATATATTCAATATTGTCAAGTGTTTTTAAAATGAGAGAGCCTTGCCTCTTATTTATACTTTCATGTAGCTTCCT
>JZKD02S1836906.1:0-30679 GCA_000966675.3 Picea glauca
ATAATACAAGGTATAAATATATATAACAAATAAGTAGTTCCTTATTATCCAAGGGACGCATCCTTTCATGGATGGTCACCATATGTCTTCTATATATAGAACTCTCATCATTGTAATAATATATCAATCTATTATAATCATTTTGTCTTAGCATTTTCTACTGTACTTGTGTCTCTAGGCATGATTATTCTTCTTGTGATATTGGTTATTATTGTTGCTATTGTTCATGGTTTATGCTTCAGTTCATGTAAATTTGTAAAGAAACTAAATGTAATTGAAAAACATTAAACTCCAATAATAGATCATATGAATGTCAGAAAAATCTTGCAGCAAGCCATGGAAGTGCACATGTTGCTCAGGATGAAGAGGAAACCGTGGACTCACCTACACATTAAAATGCACCAAAAGTTGGATATTCCTTGTTGTTGAAGAAAGTCTTGGTGAATCCAGCTAAAGAGATCAAAGAACTGTCTCAAAGGAAGACATTGTTCAAGACTACTTGCAAGGAAAAAGGTAAGTGTTGCAAAGTTATCACTGATAGTGGTAGCACTAATAACTTAGTGTCTACAGAGATGGTTGAAAAGTTGGGTTTAAATATGGTCAAACACCCTACTCCATATAAGGTGTTGTGGTTGCAAAAAGGGCATCACATTTTGGTTAATGAGCAGAGGGAAGTGGAATTTCATATTCGCAACTATAAGGATAAAGTAGTGAGTGACGTCATGCTAATGGATGTCTTTCACATTATGTTGGGAAGACCTTGGCAATATGACCGAAAAACAATGCATGATGGGAGAAATAATCTTTATACCTTCAAGAAGGATGGGGAAAAACACACACTTTTTCCATTGCAAGAGGATCATATAGCTGAAAAAAGAAGTCCAAAGGTGTTGTTAGTTGGTGGAAAGGAATTCCTCCAACATATTAAAAAAGAGGAGGTAAGCTTTGCTCTAGCTGGTAAACCAAAGGTAATCCTTACTAGCACTAATTTGAATGATTTACCTAAATAAATTCATAATGTGTTGGATGACTTTGATGACATAGTCATAGATGACTTACCTGATGAGTTACCACTAGTGAGGAGCATAAGTCATCACATAGATCTTATTCTTGGAGCAAATCTACCAAATAAGGCAACATGCATAATGACACCTAAGGAAAATGAATAAATAAGAAATCAGGTACAAGAGTTGGTTGATAACGAGCTAATCAAAGAAAGTTTATGCCCTTGTGTTGTGCCTACAGTATTAATCTTGAAGAAGGATGGAGGATGGAGAATGTGCACATATACTTGACCCATTAATAAGATTGCAACTAGGTATAGATTTCTCTTACCTTGTATGAATGATTTAATGGATTTCTTGAGTGGTGCAAAATATTTTTTGAAGATAGATCTGAAAAGTGGTGATCATCGAATTAGAATAAGAGAGGGAGATGAGTGGAAAATGTTTTTAAGACTAACGATGGACTGTATGAGTGGTTGGTTATACCTTTGGGTTATCCAATGCACCAAGCACATTCATGAGGATGATGAATGAGGTTCTTAAAGAATTCATTGGGAAATGTGTGATTGTATATCTTGATGGCATTCTGATTTATAGCTAGTCCAAGGAGGAACATACGAGACATCTTAAATATGTCTTGGAGAACTTACAACAAGAGAGATTGTTGATAAACTTGAAAAAAGTGTTCGTTCATGAAGATAGAGCGGATTTACTTGGAATTTGTCATATCTCGAGATGGATTGAATATGGATTTGAAAAAGGTTAAGGCTATAACTGAGTGGCCTTCTCCAAAGAAAATTTTTGAGGTAAGAAGCTTTCATGGTTGGACAAGTTTTAATAGGAAGTTCATTAGGAATTTTAGTGAATATGTGCTCCAATTCTGGAGGCAATAAAAAAATATAGGAATCCATTCCAATGGAAAACAATAGCTAAAAAGTGATTTTAGTTGTTGAAGAAGAAAATCATTGAGCAACCTATTTTGACATTACCAGATTTTAATAAACTCTTTCAAGTTAAGTGTGATACAAGTGGTCTAGCCATGGGAGTTGCTTTGAGTCAAGAGGATAAACCAATGGAATATTTCAGAGAGAAATTGAATGAAGCAAAGTCTAAATATTCCTCTTATGACAAGGAATTATATGTGGTGGTTCAAGCTTTGAAGAAATGGAGGCATTATTTAATGCTTGGGATTTCATTTTATACTTTGACAACCATGCATTGCAATTTATAACACAACAAACTAAGGTAAATAAAAAACATGATAAATGGGTTGAGTTTTTGCAAAGTTTTACTTTTGTTTTAAAACATATAAGTGGTCAAGCTAAAAACATTGTAGATGCCTTGAGTAGAAGGAAACACATTTTACAAGAAAATCAAGTTCAAGTGATAGGATTTGGAAGCTTGAAGGACATGTATAAAGAAGATTCAAATTTCAAGGAAGTCTAAGAGGTGTGTGACAATACTATGAGTAGAGATCGCAGCTCATGGATGGAGTACATGCTACAAGGTGGATTGTTCTTCAAAGGCATTCAACTTTGCATTTCGAAATGTCCCATTGGGGAGAATTTAATTCAAGAGAAGCACAATGGTGGATTGGCTAAACGTTTTGGATAGGAAGAAACCTATGCTTAGCTCAATAACTTTTACTATTGTCTAGGAATGAGAGATGAAGTGAGGATATTTATAGAAAAGAGCAGAATTTTTCAATATGCAAAGGGAAGAACTCAAAATGCAGGATTTTATCAACCTTTATCGGTTCCAAATAGACCATGGGATTTGGTGAGTATGGATTTTATATTGGGTTTTCCTAAGACTCAAAGAAAAATGATTCCATTTTAGTTGTAGTGGATAGATTTTCTAAAATGGCTCATTTTATTCCTTGCTTTAAGACAAGTGATGCAACTCATATTGCTAATTTGTTTTTCAAATAAGTTGTGAGATTGCATGGACTTCCCAAGAGTAGTGTTTTAGACAGAGACACCATATTTGTGGGACATTTCTAGAGAGATTTGTGGAAGAAGTTGGGAACAAATATGAATTTTATCTCAACTTATCATCCTCAGACAGACGAACAAATTGAGGTGGTAAATAGGAGTCTGTGAAATATTTTAAGTAGTTTGATTGGTGAACATATGAAGAAATAGGATCATATACTTGCACAAGAAAAATTCACATACAATGACTCACCTAATCGAAGCACAGGATTAAGTCCATTCCAAATTATGTATGGAATGCACGCAAGAGGAATTTATGAATTGAGAGACTTGGGTAAATTGGAGAAGAGGAGTATTGAAGGTGATCCGGATTATTTTGAGAACGAAATGAAGGTGGAGATATAATGATGAAATAACAAAGATATTGCAAGAAACACAGATATACAGTAATACACAATTTCTATTAATGAGAGAAATGTACAAAAACTGTAAAAATACAGAGTGAATAAACTCATTAGAATGGTGGCAGCTTATCTCTAAGAAGAGATGTGATGGCTACGCTCATTCGCAAGAAGATGAAGATGTTTACAACGAGGCTCCAAAGGCCTTTTTAACATAAATAAAATCCAAAACCCTAACATATGCATATGAGATCGAGCTTCCACCTAACATTGGGATTTCACCTATTTTCAATGTCGCATATTTGTATCCCTACAAGGGAAATGAGGCAAAGGAATCAACGGATGCACCTAATGCTTGAAAATATCAGACAATCCAGTGGGAAAGAGAGTTGCCTACAACATAACCACAACATATCGAAAATATCTTGGACAGGGAAATAGTTAAAAGGAAAAGGGATAAAGATTATTTTAAATATTTGTTTAAGTGGAAGGATCATTCAGTGGAAGCTTCCATGTGGATGACTACTACAGAAATCGAGAAGTATGGCAGTGAAGTTGAGGACCTCATGGACAAGAGTCCATGAATAAAGTGTTCCCCAAAAGTCTGATGCAGGAGCATCGTTGTCAACATGAGATTCGACCTCTAGAAGGTCAGATGTTTACTAAAGGGAGTGGATTCCCTTAAAGTTAAATTAGAATTAATTAGTTTTATTAGACTTGGATGAGCTATCATGTAATTCAATTTCTTTTCTATTTAGAGCATACTATTGAGTAGATGTAGAAGTTTTTTGTATTGCTTGCATCGAAACGACCTTAGGAAGGATTCAATTATTTATTTATAGGAAGAAAAGGACTGGGAAAGAGTTAAAGAGAGGTACTTTGTATTTTGATTAATAGAGAATAATTTTATAGAGGTGAATAAAAGAGATTTTGGCTCTTTTAATAGATATATTCTTTCTCTATCCATAAACTTTGTCATATGTTGTGTTTTCTTTAAACTTTGTCATATGTTGTTTTTTCTTTGATTTATGTACATGTGTGTGAAGTAATCTTGGGAAATAATAAAAGATAAGGGGTCTTGTTTCTATTTACTTTGTTTGTGTTTCTACATTTGAAATTTGTTGGTGCAATTTCAAGGGAGGAACCATTTTCTTGATCGATTAAATCAATACTTGATTACATGATGTACGTGATTGTGTCTTGGTTTAGCAATGATGTTTGATTTGTGTAAAAGCTAGGATATATCATATAATGACATATGTGTTTCATATGGCAGATGAATGATGTAGAAGTTACTTGGGAATCAAACATAGATTGGATTTCAAGAAAGGTAATCGAAAACTAAGATTTTATCTCAGTCGCAATGATTTTAAATCTGGTAGCAGTTATGGCGTGGTTTGCTACAGAAATTATTTTCGATAGCACTTGGCTAAGTTCCAGGCCTAAGAAACCTTCCTTATGATTGAAATTATGTAGATGTAAATCTTGGTTTCAAGAATTGGATGTATGTGAATTAGATTCATTTTTAGGAGTGGTTTTAAAGGAATCCCAATACAAGGGAAGCGCCCAAGCAATGGCTGGAGAAACTGAAGGTAGAACGGAATTTTAAAAGTGGGAATACAAAGTCTTTATCATTAAGAAAAGACAGAGGTGCATGAAAGGTAGATTGTTCCTCTCACCTGTAGTGGCGTAGAGAGGTGTTTCAGTTAATGCTTATCCCACACCATCATAGAACTAAAGTATCCCTAACCATACCAAATATATAGTTGCATAAGAATTTGTTTTTAAAAAAAATGGTTTCAATAATATTCTTTTGGTGACATTTAGGGCTCTAAAATCTACAATTCTGATTAGATTTATATTATATAGGATCCACATGTCTCTTCCATTGATTGGGTCCATTGCATAGGTATTTGCTACTAATTAGGCCCCTGTTAGAATTTTCATGGGTGTATTCTATTAATCAAGTCAGTTAGAGTCTATGTTAGTCCATGATGTTACTATCTCTACCACTGATTGGATCCGTACATGGACCTTTGCTACTAATTGGATATGATAATGATTGGTGTGGGTCAACTAGAAATAAACATACAAGAGATATGTGAGATTTCTAGAGGGTGCTGAAGTATTATATATTTAATATTTTTATTATTTATATATTAAATATTTATGTATTCAGTATTTATCATTTAGTGCATATTTAATATATTATGATATATTATATATTAATATATGTGGTATTAATGATCATATTATTTTTTTTGTTTTGTGGGTTATTTATTTCACACTCGTCAAGTCAATTGGGAAATCTTAAATTATTCAGTGAACTCATTTCATATAAGCCAAACAAGCCAAAAAAAATGAGAAACCCAACATTCACTAGAGGGGAAATATGTTGCCTCATCTATTCATGTTGCTTATGTTGAAAATCCTATCTTCCCAAGAGAATTTGGATGAAAATAATTTCATGTCATCTAATCAGGTATGTTCATGACTTTGGTTGTTATTCTAAACTTGACTCACCTCCAAAAGGTAAGATCGTGAACACAATCTCTCCTTATTTGACCATCCACTCGTGTTTTTACAAAAAAGTGTTATTGTTATGTTGCCTCCCCCTTATGTTAATTTTATTCATCTCATTGCATTTTACAAAGCTCAGTTTTCCTTTGTTTGTCTTTCTAAAATGATCTTTCCTCACTCATTATCTTAGAAACCATAAATTAGTGAGAGACAATTGGTGTTGGCCCATCTTGTCTAATCCAAAAAAAAATGAGAAAAAAAGAAAACCTAAAATTCATGAGTGGGAAATGATGTTGGATCATATCATAATTCTACTTCTATTATGACCCTAAGTTTATGAAAGAGTTTACACATAAACGATGTCAAGTCATCTTGTATGGATTTTGCATGGCTTAACTTGATAGTCTAGGCTTAACTCAACTCCAAAACATAAGTTCGTGAACAAAATATCTCCTTATCTAACAATTCACTTGTATTTTTACAAAAATATTTCTTCTTAACTCACCTCCAAAACATAAGTTCATGAACAAAATATCTCCTTATCTAACAATTCACTTGTATTTTTACAAAAATATTTCTTCTTATGTTGTTTCATGCCTTATGTTGTTTAGATTCGTCTCATCACATTTTCCTTTGCTCAATTTTTCTTTAGTTGTCTCCCCAAATTTGTCTTGCCACTCTCTCTTGGAAACCCAAAATTATTGAGAGGAAATTAATGTTGCCTCATTTCATCTAAGAAAAATGATACAATCAAAATAAGAAACCCCAAATTATTGAGTGGGAAATTATGTTGGTTTGTCTCATCATAATACTTATGATCTCAAAATCCCAAGTTCCTAAGAGGGTTTAGACGAAAATGATGTCGAGACATATTATTTGACTTGTGCATGGCTTGGCTTTCTAGTTTGGGCTCAAATCACCTCAAAAAACTAACCCTTTGCAACATTAGCTTATAAACCTTCTCACATTGAGTAAATATATGTTTTTTCCTTAACAAAATATAACTTCCTATCTACACCTCAAGTTATGATTTTTCTTCATCATACTAACATTCTAAAATAGGTATCTGGCAATTTCAATGTTAGAAAAAGATTAAAAAATGCTATGGGTTTCTACCGCTTGTAGTGTTGGATAGAGAATAATATCATGATGAATCACTAATATATAATGGAAATTTAAAAATAAATATACATGGACAATAATAAATGACAATCAATTCTTCTAAGAATGAATTAAAATGTGTGATTTAGCATCTTATTCTAATATATAAAATTATATTAGTGGTTGATGACATACGTCATGCATCAACATTAAAAGAGATCCACCACTTACACTTCAATATATTCATAAAATAATAGGATCCATTATTATTATCAATAAGATTTTTATCACTTGTAGAGTTTGAGTAGTTTTTCCTAGATATGAATTAGAATGTGTGATTGAGCATCTTATTCTATTATATAAAATTATATTAGTGGTTGATGACATGGGTCATGCATCATCAATAAAAAAAAATCCACCACTTACACTTCAATATATTCATAAAATAATAGAATTCATTATTATTATCAAAGCATTTTTTATCACTTGCAGAGTTTGAGTAGTTTTTCCTAGATATATCACCATTACATATATAATTTACATTATGCAACCCATTATATTATCAGATGGCCTTTAAGTAGTTCACTTAGCCCATTCAAACCATTATTTGACCATTTTCTGAGTGGCCTAATTTATCATTTATCTTTTTTATAAGACGCATTGTAAAACCTCAAGAGCTAAGTGACTATTATAAACCAAAAAATAACTAGTGTTAGGCTCATAAATGTGTGCATGCTTGTTTAAAAGATGTATGGGGTACATGTTGACATGTTAAAACCCTCATCTTCAATAATTCCAATCACTTCGCTTTCGTACTAATATTATGGTCTCTCGTTAATACATGAGGGTATTTTTGATAGGTGAATTAAAATCCTTGCTATAATATTAAGGACGGTAATATACATGTACACTTAATATGTTAAACCAGGGATCTATAAACTTGTGAGAGGTCATACACTATTTGTAGAGGATGTAGGGATTGTTTTTTTGTCTGATTCCTAAAATGTTGGAGTTGAAAAAGAAATAACTTACAAACTTTATTTGCTTTTTATTTGTGAAAAAAATAAAAACAATCACAAACAATTACACTATTTATATTCTAATATTAAAAAACTTGTAAATATTGAAATATTGAATGAAATAAAAATCGTTCATTACAATCAACCCTTATTCATATAGTTTATATGTTCATGATTAAACAATAAAAAAAAAACTAAGTTAATCTACTAGATTCTATAACATGAAATAATTGTGATTCAAATCATTAAAACAATAATGTTAATATACTCAAGCACCTATCTTTGTGTAATGAAGAGTTCAACTATAATCATATATACCATAACTTTAATATAATTTTGTATTTGAATCGAGAGATATTTTTGTACATCAAAATAACTTTCCCCATTGTCTCATTGTTTTTAATCAAAGGTTAATATTCATTTTTTATAACTATAGATTACAAAGCATAGCATTAATGAATGTGCTTGAGAATTAAATATTCTAAATCCATTCCAAACAACTTAAACATGTATTCTTAAGTCAAGAAGGGATAATTAACTATCTTGGGGAATATAAGCTAAAAAATGGAAAAAAAAATGGTTGTGAAACTATTGATATGTAGTCATAACTAAACCATAGTTCTATGGTTTTTACTATGCACCTTCAATTGTGTTGTTGTTGCAGTGGATCTTCGTGTGGTTGAGATTTAACTGTAAGTGGAACAGAGGGACTCAAAGTAACATCCTTCAACACACATATCCATATCATCAGATCGAATGCAAATCTGTAGCATTAGATCCACAAAACCTTGTAGTGGAGTGATAGAGTGTGATACTTGAATCCATGGCAACAAGATTGTAGCAACATTATGTAGCATAGACATAAAGTGATCCATAGAATAAACAAAAAGTCATCTATAGCATAAACTTGAAGTGAGTTATGAAAAAATGGTCCAAAATTATGTTATGCAGTAATGATTTGTCGCAACTCTAACTTGATTAATTAATTAACATAGATAAATACAAAGTATTGTATCCTCATTCTATGATTAATCAAAGATCAAAGGAAACTTTCATAATTTATGAGAAATATTACCTTGATCCTTGATTCCATGGATTGGGTATGAAAACAGTATAAAACAGTAAATAAGGTAAAAATAAAGGATGAATGTGTAAGAAAAATGATGGTTAAAAGATGGTAAAAACAAGGTTCATCATCTCCCCCCTACTAAAAGTGTTGCATGTCCATGTGTAACTTAGTCATCTAAATATAAACTAGATATAGGGAAAGTGTATATTTCATGAATATTGCTCCAACTAGAAGAACCATGGCTCCTTTCTCCTGTCTCTAAATAAACTCAATTTATGAAATTGGTTTCCCAAAATGCTTCTTCCTTTGTAGGTTCCCAAAGAAAACAATATTTTCATTTTGTTGATGGACACCAGATAGAAGTAAAGTGAAATTTTACTAATCCATTATGTCTCGCATTGCTTTAAATAGGATATATAACGATCACATTTGAGTAAGGAAACGTTAAGATTGGGATAACCCAAAGGTTCTTTTTTCTTTTTTTTTGTAGTCAAGCAGTCCCACCTTCATTGGGAATCCAGCAAGGAATTTAGATCAATGTAAGCCATATTAGTATCACATGATGAAAGAGTAACATGTTGGGTCTGAAAAATATGAGGAAGGAATCAAATTTTTTTTAGCATATTATCTGCTCTTGAAGTGGGTAAAAGTTTGTCCCCTCACCAAGAGATTTGCATGTGCTTCATCATGCTTAATTTGAGAAAGAGAAATGCTCCATTGCAATTGATGAAAAAGAAAGGAATTAAAATATATTAGTTGGACACCCCCCACAAATGGGTTCAATTTCCAACTTCTATCATGATTGAGGAGGAAGTCATGTTGATAAAGTTCACATATGAGGTTTTGGTATTCTTCACTGCAACTAGCATAGGCTTCCAAGAATTATGTAGGATTTAAAATGTGAGAAGGCCTACCTGCAAGCAAAGACCTCATTTGAAACAATATCATTTGTTCCTTTAAGAAAACAACATATACTAGAGATGGGCACCTACAAGCCAGGGATACATGAACCAAAGTGCATAAATATTGTTTCTCTTCCTCTAGCTTTTGCACCGATTGTTTATTTTTTGGAATTTCCTTTCATTTAGCCCATAAGGATATCCATTTTTGTTTTTTTTACATATACAATGTGGCCCAAAATTCTCTCATATCATGAATGGTATATCTATGCTCTTGTACTGAAATTATGTCTAAATCAAAAGATTCAACAACTTTCTTCTACTTGGCAACCTCAACTTGTAATAAAATATTTTTTTCATTATCGAAGGAAATCCTCAAATTATCTAAGGTTTCTAATTTGGAATGGATGATTATATATTTTTTCATTTATCTTGGTACTTTCTAGGTGGAAAATTGGAGGAATTAGTTTGCAGGGCCCATTTTAGTGGTAGGTCCCAGTTTGGAGATTTGGGGTAATGTTTTGGGGTCAAAACTTTGAAATCATATATCTCAGCTCCTCGATGCTCTTATACACTCTAATACCTTTCCAGCGATGTGAAAATCACTTCAATCAAAGTTCATATGGGGAAGTTATGACTCATGTGAGTTGACCTACCTTGTTGACCACCGTGGTACTGAGAAAATGCCACATCGGCCCCATTATTCACTTGTGGGGATAGTCACATATGAAATTCAAGAATATTCTATAAGGTCCAAAAACCTAACACTAATTTAGGTTTAAGGCATGCAAAAACCCTAACCCTAGACAACTATTAGACTATGTTAAATACTAGGCGACTAGGAGGCAAGGGAAATCCATTCTTTTAGAATTGTACTTGTTCCATAGTTGAGTAGATAATCCAGGAGTAGGATTTGATATCGTAATAGGGGAGGAATAATATTATGTAGTACCCATTCGGGCCACAATGTCAAATGACACTCCATAATGAGTTCCCCTTTCTTTGTGTTTGCATTGTCATAATTGAAGAAAGGAGAGCAAAGCATAGGCCTCATCTTCTAGTTGGGTTTTCTCCGTTTTTGGGCTTCCGGGATACATCTCATGTTCATTTGTGTGGATGGTATGTTCATTTTCTTGTTCTTTCATTTTTTTTATCTCACCTTTTTTCATAAAATTGAGTAATAAGCTAATGATAATAAATACAAGATCTAAGAAAATAAATTTGCATAACAAAAGATTTTATCATAATATAATATATCTTGCGACAAACAATTCCAGTGGAATATCCACCAAAATTTACACATAAGTTTTTGTCACTAATTATATCAACCATAAGGTCCTCCATCCAGAATTGAATACTTCGGGGATAATCATTCCCTTCCGTAGTTGGTTCACTAGTAATGGTGAATTCTATATGTAAATCTGCAGGAGTGGTAGCAACATTACTTCCCTAAAGAATCATCGAGGTAGAATGATTAAGTAGCAGAATCAACCATAGGAATATCAAAAGTAAGATGCTCTATAGCTTTAGGTAAATAGTGACGAACACCACCTTCACATAGAGTGGAAGGTGGTTTCTCAATTTCTTCATTGGCATGTATTAGAATGTTAAATTTGTACATATCTTTGAATTTCCTTAATTTTCCCTTAACAAAAATCAATCATTGATATAAACCATTTTTTACCCTACATAGCTTTTGATTAATCCTTAATAAGGAAAAATAAGAGGGTTTTGGTTATGAAAAGGGATTACTGAACATATGATTTATATTTTTAACTCATTTGAGAGGAAGGATAGCTTCAATAGCTCCATTCAATGCATCCAAAGGGTTTAGTTCTTGTGGATATTCTAAAGCTACATTGGCCCCAATGACTTCACTTGCTACATCCAAAAGGTTTATTTCTTGTATATCTTCCATAGTTGGACTAACGTTATGACTCATGTCCCTTTGCGATGTGGTAGTTACAATGACTTATGTAGCATGTATGAATTGGGTTTGGTAGTGTTTATCACTTGGATGAAGAGGAGTTGTGATCCCTAAACATATTTTATTTCTTGGAGTAGGAATAATAGTAAGGGATTAATAAAAGTCTCCAATAGCATGATCGTTAGGCCTTGCTTTATCTTCTCGTATCTCCCTAATACTAGTGTTTGATTCTTTCTCTTCTTCTTCAATCTAAGGGGGTTGTTGGGTGTTGGCCCTTGACCAGGTTTTGTGGAAACGTTGGTCATGTATGACCAATTTTGGGACTTTGACAAGTTGGTCGAAGACGAAGCACCAGGTGAAGCGGAGATTACTGGATCCCGCTCCCTTTTGTGATCTTTTTGGGTTTATGGTTTATGTAACGGGTATGGGATGTCAGTCCATGGGTCTTACCCATGCTTAGGCCCTTTTTTGTAATGTATAAATAGATATCTAGGCAATGTAAGAAAGAGACTAGATCTAAGAGGTATGTGGTGTTAAGTGTTGCATTATGTTAAGTGCAAGTGATGTAAGCGGTTGGATCTATGTGATTGAGTTAGCTCTGTGCATATTGTGTATTGAGAACTTGCAGGGCTAAGTGCAAGTGATTGTAACAAAGGCTCTGTGTTGTGCCAAGCTTGGGGAAGGAGGATTCGGGGAGGTGCGTACAGATCTCTTGTCCTATGTGGAATTGGTTTTGAGGCCCTGTGCATGTAAGGAGATTGACAGAAGATAATAAAGAAGACGAAGAGTTGGTGGCCATAGGCCCACGCTGGGGGTGAACCACGTATATCCTATGTTATGGTTTCTTTATGTGATTGATGTGATTTATGCTTAGTGTTGTCATATTTATGTATGTTAAATGCATCTAATATAATATCTTAGTGATTAGTAATGTGAAGGAATGCTAGATCTACTCTATTTTTATGTGCTAAGTGCTTGGATGTGTTAAATCTTGTTGAATACTGCGATGTTATGTAATTAGGGTTTTACCTGTGATGTGAATAAGGGTTAAATGTTGAGTGCTATGTTAAGTATTGTAATCTCAGACCTGTGTCCCACCTAGGTTGCAGACACTTGAGTCCTGCAACCCCCCCTGCCTCTACCTCGGGTGAGACTTCATCTTCTTCGCAGGTGTTGTCGAAAGGGTCGGTAGTTAGGGTTTTGTTGGTGCGTTGTTGTAGCATTGAACCCTGGGTCTGCCCTTGTGCCAACAAATGGTTCTATTGTCGGGACCTAAAACTGTGATTGCTAGGCACTGAGGAAAATAAGAAATCTTTGTGCGTAGATATTTTGTTGTAGTGCGCAGTACTCTACTTGACTTGTGAAGCTCTGTGCTAAGAAAAGAAGTCTAATCTGAAGAAAAGAGGTAAGATCTTAAAGCTTTGTGCTCTGATAAAGATAAGATAAGTTGAAATTTTTTCTTTGAAAGAATGGATCTAGGTATGTTTAATAGACTTGGTCCTAGTCTGAAAACTAGGGCACAACCTGAAGAAAGAAGATATGATATGAATAGATCTGATAGAAACAGTGAAAGATATGTTATTCCTACGCATAGAAAGAATTGTTAGACTAATAAGTGGATGCAGGATCCTAGAAAGAATTTTTTGCAGGTCCACCACTGTGATCCCAGTGCACAGTACAAGAAAGGTTGGGGATCATTTAAGAGAAAGAGAGGATTGACTCTTTGTTATAGTTGTAAAAGATTGGGACATCTTGCTAAGGAATGCCCTGGTAGAATTCCTATTTTCATTTGTTGTAAAGCTACTAAAGATAAAGTTTTGATTGCCCTAGAATGATTGCTAAAGTTGAAAAGATGAACACGAGACAAGAAAACTCTCAGGAAGGTCAAGAGACTAAGAATGTGCTAAAGAACCAGAAAGAATCAGAGGCTATATTATTGCAAATGAAAGACACATTGAATGATCATAGAGACATCAGTTTCTCAGAGATCTTAAAAGAGAAAGAGTGCATAGAAACAAGAATAGGAGACTTCGATGTAGACTGTGTATTGGATGCAGAAACACAGGTGAACATTATAACAGAAAGTACTTGGGAAATCTTAGGAAAGTCTGCTATGGTTCCTTCACTGGGAGGAATAGGATTGTTTAAAGGAAAGCCAATAACCCTATGTGGAAGACTTTCCCATGTACCTATGATTTCTCACAGAGCATCGACGAAAGAAGAATTTGAGGCCATTAAGTTTGTTGAGAACAACGCCCCCTTTGCTCTTTTTCTAGGAAAAACCTAGGTTGAGATCAGATCTGAAGGAAAGAAGAAGAGGAAGCTCTAGAACAGAAAAAGCAAGAATTAAGGGATTTCATGGCTAGGAGAATAGTGTGCTTAATAGAAGAACATGAGTACAAGTCGAAGCAACTGAGGGCCAGAGACCTAGCTGTCGAAGTTGAAAGAACACAAGAAGACTTAGAAAACTTATCCATACAGAAGAGTAGAGCATCTACTCTAGAAACAGTAAGAGAAGAAGTATTACCTCGAACCTTGTGAAAGACCCTNGATGAAAATAATTTCATGTCATCTAATCAGGTATGTTCATGACTTTGGTTGTTATTCTAAACTTGACTCACCTCCAAAAGGTAAGATCGTGAACACAATCTCTCCTTATTTGACCATCCACTCGTGTTTTTACAAAAAAGTGTTATTGTTATGTTGCCTCCCCCTTATGTTAATTTTATTCATCTCATTGCATTTTACAAAGCTCAGTTTTCCTTTGTTTGTCTTTCTAAAATGATCTTTCCTCACTCATTATCTTAGAAACCATAAATTAGTGAGAGACAATTGGTGTTGGCCCATCTTGTCTAATCCAAAAAAAAATGAGAAAAAAAGAAAACCTAAAATTCATGAGTGGGAAATGATGTTGGATCATATCATAATTCTACTTCTATTATGACCCTAAGTTTATGAAAGAGTTTACACATAAACGATGTCAAGTCATCTTGTATGGATTTTGCATGGCTTAACTTGATAGTCTAGGCTTAACTCAACTCCAAAACATAAGTTCGTGAACAAAATATCTCCTTATCTAACAATTCACTTGTATTTTTACAAAAATATTTCTTCTTAACTCACCTCCAAAACATAAGTTCATGAACAAAATATCTCCTTATCTAACAATTCACTTGTATTTTTACAAAAATATTTCTTCTTATGTTGTTTCATGCCTTATGTTGTTTAGATTCGTCTCATCACATTTTCCTTTGCTCAATTTTTCTTTAGTTGTCTCCCCAAATTTGTCTTGCCACTCTCTCTTGGAAACCCAAAATTATTGAGAGGAAATTAATGTTGCCTCATTTCATCTAAGAAAAATGATACAATCAAAATAAGAAACCCCAAATTATTGAGTGGGAAATTATGTTGGTTTGTCTCATCATAATACTTATGATCTCAAAATCCCAAGTTCCTAAGAGGGTTTAGACGAAAATGATGTCGAGACATATTATTTGACTTGTGCATGGCTTGGCTTTCTAGTTTGGGCTCAAATCACCTCAAAAAACTAACCCTTTGCAACATTAGCTTATAAACCTTCTCACATTGAGTAAATATATGTTTTTTCCTTAACAAAATATAACTTCCTATCTACACCTCAAGTTATGATTTTTCTTCATCATACTAACATTCTAAAATAGGTATCTGGCAATTTCAATGTTAGAAAAAGATTAAAAAATGCTATGGGTTTCTACCGCTTGTAGTGTTGGATAGAGAATAATATCATGATGAATCACTAATATATAATGGAAATTTAAAAATAAATATACATGGACAATAATAAATGACAATCAATTCTTCTAAGAATGAATTAAAATGTGTGATTTAGCATCTTATTCTAATATATAAAATTATATTAGTGGTTGATGACATACGTCATGCATCAACATTAAAAGAGATCCACCACTTACACTTCAATATATTCATAAAATAATAGGATCCATTATTATTATCAATAAGATTTTTATCACTTGTAGAGTTTGAGTAGTTTTTCCTAGATATGAATTAGAATGTGTGATTGAGCATCTTATTCTATTATATAAAATTATATTAGTGGTTGATGACATGGGTCATGCATCATCAATAAAAAAAAATCCACCACTTACACTTCAATATATTCATAAAATAATAGAATTCATTATTATTATCAAAGCATTTTTTATCACTTGCAGAGTTTGAGTAGTTTTTCCTAGATATATCACCATTACATATATAATTTACATTATGCAACCCATTATATTATCAGATGGCCTTTAAGTAGTTCACTTAGCCCATTCAAACCATTATTTGACCATTTTCTGAGTGGCCTAATTTATCATTTATCTTTTTTATAAGACGCATTGTAAAACCTCAAGAGCTAAGTGACTATTATAAACCAAAAAATAACTAGTGTTAGGCTCATAAATGTGTGCATGCTTGTTTAAAAGATGTATGGGGTACATGTTGACATGTTAAAACCCTCATCTTCAATAATTCCAATCACTTCGCTTTCGTACTAATATTATGGTCTCTCGTTAATACATGAGGGTATTTTTGATAGGTGAATTAAAATCCTTGCTATAATATTAAGGACGGTAATATACATGTACACTTAATATGTTAAACCAGGGATCTATAAACTTGTGAGAGGTCATACACTATTTGTAGAGGATGTAGGGATTGTTTTTTTGTCTGATTCCTAAAATGTTGGAGTTGAAAAAGAAATAACTTACAAACTTTATTTGCTTTTTATTTGTGAAAAAAATAAAAACAATCACAAACAATTACACTATTTATATTCTAATATTAAAAAACTTGTAAATATTGAAATATTGAATGAAATAAAAATCGTTCATTACAATCAACCCTTATTCATATAGTTTATATGTTCATGATTAAACAATAAAAAAAAAACTAAGTTAATCTACTAGATTCTATAACATGAAATAATTGTGATTCAAATCATTAAAACAATAATGTTAATATACTCAAGCACCTATCTTTGTGTAATGAAGAGTTCAACTATAATCATATATACCATAACTTTAATATAATTTTGTATTTGAATCGAGAGATATTTTTGTACATCAAAATAACTTTCCCCATTGTCTCATTGTTTTTAATCAAAGGTTAATATTCATTTTTTATAACTATAGATTACAAAGCATAGCATTAATGAATGTGCTTGAGAATTAAATATTCTAAATCCATTCCAAACAACTTAAACATGTATTCTTAAGTCAAGAAGGGATAATTAACTATCTTGGGGAATATAAGCTAAAAAATGGAAAAAAAAATGGTTGTGAAACTATTGATATGTAGTCATAACTAAACCATAGTTCTATGGTTTTTACTATGCACCTTCAATTGTGTTGTTGTTGCAGTGGATCTTCGTGTGGTTGAGATTTAACTGTAAGTGGAACAGAGGGACTCAAAGTAACATCCTTCAACACACATATCCATATCATCAGATCGAATGCAAATCTGTAGCATTAGATCCACAAAACCTTGTAGTGGAGTGATAGAGTGTGATACTTGAATCCATGGCAACAAGATTGTAGCAACATTATGTAGCATAGACATAAAGTGATCCATAGAATAAACAAAAAGTCATCTATAGCATAAACTTGAAGTGAGTTATGAAAAAATGGTCCAAAATTATGTTATGCAGTAATGATTTGTCGCAACTCTAACTTGATTAATTAATTAACATAGATAAATACAAAGTATTGTATCCTCATTCTATGATTAATCAAAGATCAAAGGAAACTTTCATAATTTATGAGAAATATTACCTTGATCCTTGATTCCATGGATTGGGTATGAAAACAGTATAAAACAGTAAATAAGGTAAAAATAAAGGATGAATGTGTAAGAAAAATGATGGTTAAAAGATGGTAAAAACAAGGTTCATCATCTCCCCCCTACTAAAAGTGTTGCATGTCCATGTGTAACTTAGTCATCTAAATATAAACTAGATATAGGGAAAGTGTATATTTCATGAATATTGCTCCAACTAGAAGAACCATGGCTCCTTTCTCCTGTCTCTAAATAAACTCAATTTATGAAATTGGTTTCCCAAAATGCTTCTTCCTTTGTAGGTTCCCAAAGAAAACAATATTTTCATTTTGTTGATGGACACCAGATAGAAGTAAAGTGAAATTTTACTAATCCATTATGTCTCGCATTGCTTTAAATAGGATATATAACGATCACATTTGAGTAAGGAAACGTTAAGATTGGGATAACCCAAAGGTTCTTTTTTCTTTTTTTTTGTAGTCAAGCAGTCCCACCTTCATTGGGAATCCAGCAAGGAATTTAGATCAATGTAAGCCATATTAGTATCACATGATGAAAGAGTAACATGTTGGGTCTGAAAAATATGAGGAAGGAATCAAATTTTTTTTAGCATATTATCTGCTCTTGAAGTGGGTAAAAGTTTGTCCCCTCACCAAGAGATTTGCATGTGCTTCATCATGCTTAATTTGAGAAAGAGAAATGCTCCATTGCAATTGATGAAAAAGAAAGGAATTAAAATATATTAGTTGGACACCCCCCACAAATGGGTTCAATTTCCAACTTCTATCATGATTGAGGAGGAAGTCATGTTGATAAAGTTCACATATGAGGTTTTGGTATTCTTCACTGCAACTAGCATAGGCTTCCAAGAATTATGTAGGATTTAAAATGTGAGAAGGCCTACCTGCAAGCAAAGACCTCATTTGAAACAATATCATTTGTTCCTTTAAGAAAACAACATATACTAGAGATGGGCACCTACAAGCCAGGGATACATGAACCAAAGTGCATAAATATTGTTTCTCTTCCTCTAGCTTTTGCACCGATTGTTTATTTTTTGGAATTTCCTTTCATTTAGCCCATAAGGATATCCATTTTTGTTTTTTTTACATATACAATGTGGCCCAAAATTCTCTCATATCATGAATGGTATATCTATGCTCTTGTACTGAAATTATGTCTAAATCAAAAGATTCAACAACTTTCTTCTACTTGGCAACCTCAACTTGTAATAAAATATTTTTTTCATTATCGAAGGAAATCCTCAAATTATCTAAGGTTTCTAATTTGGAATGGATGATTATATATTTTTTCATTTATCTTGGTACTTTCTAGGTGGAAAATTGGAGGAATTAGTTTGCAGGGCCCATTTTAGTGGTAGGTCCCAGTTTGGAGATTTGGGGTAATGTTTTGGGGTCAAAACTTTGAAATCATATATCTCAGCTCCTCGATGCTCTTATACACTCTAATACCTTTCCAGCGATGTGAAAATCACTTCAATCAAAGTTCATATGGGGAAGTTATGACTCATGTGAGTTGACCTACCTTGTTGACCACCGTGGTACTGAGAAAATGCCACATCGGCCCCATTATTCACTTGTGGGGATAGTCACATATGAAATTCAAGAATATTCTATAAGGTCCAAAAACCTAACACTAATTTAGGTTTAAGGCATGCAAAAACCCTAACCCTAGACAACTATTAGACTATGTTAAATACTAGGCGACTAGGAGGCAAGGGAAATCCATTCTTTTAGAATTGTACTTGTTCCATAGTTGAGTAGATAATCCAGGAGTAGGATTTGATATCGTAATAGGGGAGGAATAATATTATGTAGTACCCATTCGGGCCACAATGTCAAATGACACTCCATAATGAGTTCCCCTTTCTTTGTGTTTGCATTGTCATAATTGAAGAAAGGAGAGCAAAGCATAGGCCTCATCTTCTAGTTGGGTTTTCTCCGTTTTTGGGCTTCCGGGATACATCTCATGTTCATTTGTGTGGATGGTATGTTCATTTTCTTGTTCTTTCATTTTTTTTATCTCACCTTTTTTCATAAAATTGAGTAATAAGCTAATGATAATAAATACAAGATCTAAGAAAATAAATTTGCATAACAAAAGATTTTATCATAATATAATATATCTTGCGACAAACAATTCCAGTGGAATATCCACCAAAATTTACACATAAGTTTTTGTCACTAATTATATCAACCATAAGGTCCTCCATCCAGAATTGAATACTTCGGGGATAATCATTCCCTTCCGTAGTTGGTTCACTAGTAATGGTGAATTCTATATGTAAATCTGCAGGAGTGGTAGCAACATTACTTCCCTAAAGAATCATCGAGGTAGAATGATTAAGTAGCAGAATCAACCATAGGAATATCAAAAGTAAGATGCTCTATAGCTTTAGGTAAATAGTGACGAACACCACCTTCACATAGAGTGGAAGGTGGTTTCTCAATTTCTTCATTGGCATGTATTAGAATGTTAAATTTGTACATATCTTTGAATTTCCTTAATTTTCCCTTAACAAAAATCAATCATTGATATAAACCATTTTTTACCCTACATAGCTTTTGATTAATCCTTAATAAGGAAAAATAAGAGGGTTTTGGTTATGAAAAGGGATTACTGAACATATGATTTATATTTTTAACTCATTTGAGAGGAAGGATAGCTTCAATAGCTCCATTCAATGCATCCAAAGGGTTTAGTTCTTGTGGATATTCTAAAGCTACATTGGCCCCAATGACTTCACTTGCTACATCCAAAAGGTTTATTTCTTGTATATCTTCCATAGTTGGACTAACGTTATGACTCATGTCCCTTTGCGATGTGGTAGTTACAATGACTTATGTAGCATGTATGAATTGGGTTTGGTAGTGTTTATCACTTGGATGAAGAGGAGTTGTGATCCCTAAACATATTTTATTTCTTGGAGTAGGAATAATAGTAAGGGATTAATAAAAGTCTCCAATAGCATGATCGTTAGGCCTTGCTTTATCTTCTCGTATCTCCCTAATACTAGTGTTTAATTCTTTCTCTTCTTCTTCAATCTAAGGGAGTTGTTGGGTGTTGTCCCTTGACCAGGTTTTGTGGAAACGTTGGTCATGTATGACCAATTTTGGGACTTTGACAGGTTGGTCGAAGACGAAGCGCCAGGCGAAGCGGAGATTACAGGATCCCGCCCCCTTTTGTGATCTTTTTGGGTTTATGGTTTATGTAACGGGTATGGGATGTCAGTCCATGGGTCTTACCCATGCTTAGGCCCTTTTTTGTAATGTATAAATAGATATGTAAGAAAGAGACTAGATCTAAGAGGTATGTGGTGTTAAGTGTTGCATTGTGTTAAGTGCAAGTGATGTAAGCGGTTGGATCTATGTGATTGAGTTAGCTCTGTGCATATTGTGTATTGAGAACTTGCAGGGCTAAGTGCAAGTGATTGTAACAAAGGCTCTGTGCTGTGCCAAGCTTGGGGAAGGAGGATTCGGGGAGGTGCGCACAGATCTCTTGTCCTATGTGGAATTGGTTTTGAGGCCCTGTGCATGTAAGGAGATTGATAGAAGATAATAAAGAAGACGAAGAGTTGGTGGCCATAGGCCCACGCTGGGGGTGAACCACGTATATCCTATGTTATGGTTTATTTATGTGATTGATGTGATTTATGCTTAGTGTTGTCATATTTATGTATGTTAAATGCATCTGATATAATATCTTAGTGATTAGTAATGTGAAGGAATGCTAGATCTACTCTATTTTTATGTGCTAAGTGCTTGGATGTGTTAGATCTTGTTGAATACTGCGATGTTATGTAATTAGGGTTTTACCTGTGATGTGAATAAGGGTTAAATGTCGAGTGCTATGTTAAGTATTGTAATCTCAGACCTGTGTCCCACCTAGGTTGCAGACACTTGAGTCCTGCAACCCCCCCTGCCTCTACCTCGGGTGAGACTTCATCTTCTTCGCAGGTGTTGTCGAAAGGGTCGGTAGTTAGGGTTTTGTTGGTGCGTTGTTGTAGCATTGAACCCTGGGTCTGCCCTTGTGCCAAAAAATGGTTCTGTTGTCGGGACCTGAAACTGTGATTGCTAGGCACTGAGGAAAATAAAAAATCTTTGTGCGTAGATATTTTGTTGTAGTGCGCAGTACTCTACTTGACTTGTGAAGCTCTGTGCTAAGAAAAGAAGTCTAATCTGAAGAAAAGAGGTAAGATATTAAAGCTTTGTGCTCTGATAAAGATAAGATAAGTTGAAATTTTTCCTTTGAAAGAATGGATCTAGGTATGTTTAATAGACTTGGTCCTAGTCTGAAAACTAGGGCACAGCCTGAAGAAAGAAGATATGATATGAATAGATTTGATAGAAACAGTGAAAGATATGTTATTCCTATGCATAGAAAGAATTGTTAGACTAATAAGTGGATGCAGGATCCTAGAAAGAATTTTTTGCAGGTCCACCACTGTGATCCCAGTGCACAGTACAAGAAAGGTTGGGGATCATTTAAGAGAAAGAGAGGATTGACTCTTTGTTATAGTTGTAAAAGATTGGGACATCTTGCTAAGGAATGCCCTGGTAGAATTCCTATTTTCATTTGTTGTAAAGCTACTAAAGATAAAGTTTTGATTGCCCTAGAATGATTGCTAAAGTTGAAAAGATGAACACGAGACAAGAAAACTCTCAGGAAGGTCAAGAGACTAAGAATGTGCTAAAGAACCAGAAAGAATCAGAGGCTATATTATTGCAAATGAAAGACACATTGAATGATCATAGAGACATCAGTTTCTCAGAGATCTTAAAAGAGAAAGAGTGCATAGAAACAAGAATAGGAGACTTCGATGTAGACTGTGTATTGGATGCAGAAACACAGGTGAACATTATAACAGAAAGTACTTGGGAAATCTTAGGAAAGTCTGCTATGGTTCCTTCACTGGGAGGAATAGGATTGTTTAAAGGAAAGCCAATAACCCTATGTGGAAGACTTTCCCATGTACCTATGATTTCTCACAGAGCATCGACGAAAGAAGAATTTGAGGCCATTAAGTTTGTTGAGAACAACGCCCCCTTTGCTCTTTTTCTAGGAAAAACCTAGGTTGAGATCAGATCTGAAGGAAAGAAGAAGAGGAAGCTCTAGAACAGAAAAAGCAAGAATTAAGGGATTTCATGGCTAGGAGAATAGTGTGCTTAATAGAAGAACATGAGTACAAGTCGAAGCAACTGAGGGCCAGAGACCTAGCTGTCGAAGTTGAAAGAACACAAGAAGACTTAGAAAACTTATCCATACAGAAGAGTAGAGCATCTACTCTAGAAACAGTAAGAGAAGAAGTATTACCTCGAACCTTGTGAAAGACCCTNCATAGACCTCATGGCTGAGAAGGTCATGTCCATAGGAGCACAAGCTTCGTCGACAAGAGGAGTGCAAGAATCCCCATTGACTGAACGTCGATCTGAGCCCTCCCGAACTGTGCCAGAGAAACGAACCAAGCATCGTGATGACTTGGCGAATGTGAAGCTCATCCCATCAATCATGCCCGACTGCATCCTGCCTCTGGCTAGCATGGTGAGTCATGACAACGTCCCAAGGGGCTTCAACTACATAGTGATCATCGCGGACCTCCCGAAGGGGATACGCGTAGTAGGACTACAGTTGGAGAGGGTTATAATGCTTAAATTTAGTGACTTCAACTTGGGAGATCGCAAAAACTATGGAATGATCGCACCACGCAAGTATTTGACCAAGACAACGGGTAAGAAGTCGAAGATAATCCCCCAACCATGGACTATGGACATCACGAGGTCCACCATTCTTAATGTGATGAATATCCCACACTTCGACAGACATCAGAAGGTTAACACATGTGTTAAACTCTTGTTGTCGTGATTCCATGGTGGTTACCTATGATTGGATCGGTGCATCATAGTATATCTGGCATTGATTCATCGGATCACTGGATTAAGCATTCAAGGACCAGATCCCCGGGATTTTTACCCAGGGAAGGTTGTAGATCGTGCCTTAGAACAGACAATAAAAGACACCTATGGCAATGTGGAGAAGGGGAAGCGGGGCTATAAGGTAGCCTCCATCCAGAATGGCACAATGCACCTAGCTTGCTAGTTGATTGCTGGTAAGCTCAACACAGGTCATGGGGTTTGTCATCAACCTCGAAGGAAAATGCGTTGAAGGGATGCAAATGAACTGGGTGAGATACCTCTTCAACCAGTTAGAGAAAGACTGTCGCAAAGCTCAGGATCGGGGCTATGATTTCCATTTTAGTTGGTTGTTGATCATCATTTATTCATTGCTTGGGAGATGCTGGAAGGAGTGACCTTCCCTGAAATTGAGTCGTCTGAACCACTAGCTACGAAGTTCACTACGCTATGGTATTTGAGCGACATGGAGAAACAATGGCAGTCAAACGTGGTGTTCCACACCTATTATCTGTAGCTGAAGAGGGCCATTGAATCCTTCCACCGCATGATGGCAAACACTTTGCACAGGTTCAATACACTCATGAAGTTTCATGCAGACAGACACTTCATCTATATCACTGCACGTGGAGATGAACACAAAGAAGAGCTCCAGTCCTATTACAAACTCATAGAGAAGGACATGGAAGAAATAACCAAGGAATGGCCTACATAGTTCCTTGTACCAGTTGACCAGGAAGAACTCTCTAACCCTTACCTCATTGGAAGTCTTGTAGTCACTCATGAAGAATATGATGCATCCAGTAGCAACATGAAGAAAAAGAAGGAAGAGGCCCAGAAATTGAGCTGCGCATCAAAGGAAACTACACCAGATTCACCTGAAGGAGGAGGAGGTGACAAAGTAGACAAAGAAGAGGATGAAGAGGTCTGAGAAGACAAGTAGAAGCAGGGTGAAGTAACACTGCCTAAATATCCCTTTCCAGAAGCAGAAACATCCAAGAAAAGAAAGGGTTCCCCGACGAAACCTTCATCACGGAAGAAGTCAAAAGCCATTAAAACTCCATTACACACTGTGCTCATGGTGGATAAAATTGACCTTATCATTGTCATTGTATCAGATACCTTAGAGGACATCTTGCAGCAAAGCGAACCAAACAGGAGACAATGTTTTACAGGATCGAGGTGGAGCTCAAAGGGGTACAACGGGCTCTGTATTTGAGTCGTGCAGTATCTACCATGCTTTTGTTAGCAGGGGACATAGAAGTAGGAGATGAGCCTACCCAGCTACACATATTAGCAGACTCGACAGAGGCTCGCCTTCATCGTGCCCAGGAGGAAAAATAACGGGCCACAGAGACCCTGAAGCAAGCAAAGGAGGAAACCATAGAGCAATGTTGGGTTGAGCAACAAGAAAAAGATGACCTCCAGACGAAGTTTGCAGAGGATAGAGTGTAGATCTAGAAGGAGAAAGAATAGTTTCTCACAGAGCAGATGGGAGTCAAGGAGGCAATCACCAAAGCACTTCGCTCTGTGTCGGGCCTCACACAGATAGAAGAAGACATAGTGGACATCCAAGTAGGGAAGCTCGTTGAAACCATTCAGTATCTCCAAGCATGAATAATAGAACTGGAATTACAAGTCGTGCCAAGCGCTCCACGGGAAGTGCGAGATCAGAGAGAGGAAACTGCCAAGAGCGCAGTCGAAAGAATCAAGGCATTAGCCTTGGAATGCAAGCAACTCAGCAGTCGAAGTGCGCAGACCTAAGAGCGCCTTGCAGAGGACTCTGAACTAAGGACATTGGAGTCACATCTCTAGGAGGCAAAGCAACAGGCAGCAATAGTGCAAGCACAGTTGAAGCTACTATCACCAATCGAGAGGATGAAAAGGTCACAGGAACAACGCATTGTTCAGAAACAAGTCCATGCCATCCAGAGTAAAGTCATGGAAGTGACCTAGAAGCTCCAACCAGTATAGGATGAAGCTTGCACACTTTTTGAGGAGATTGAAGGGCAAGGTGCACAGCTAGAACAAGTAGTCACCATGGTCGAACAGTGCTTGGAAGGACCAGTGACTGAGAAATTTATTCAAGAGGTCGTCGAGTAGGAGGCTCTAGCAAAGTAACAGGTTGAGGCAGCTCGAGCCAAACTCAAGGCCTTCAAGGCAGAGTTACCCGAATCAGAGTGACTCGGGACATGTCACAGGTGAGTGTTGGGCGGTTGTTGGCCCTTGACTAGGTTTTGTGGAAAAGTTGGTCATGTATGACCAATTTTGGGACTTCAACAGGTTGGTCGAAGACGAAGCGCTAGGAGAAGTGGAGATCGTGGGATCTCACCCCCTTTTGTGAGATTTTTGGTTTTAGGGTTTATGTAACGGGTATGGGATGTCGGCCCATGGGTCTTACCCATGCTTAGGCCCTTTTTGTAATGTCTAAATAGATATCTAGGCAATGTAAGAAAGAGACTAGATCTAAGAGGTATGTGGTGCTAAGTGTTGCATTGTGCTAAGTGCAAATGATGTAAGCGGTTGGATCTATGTGATTAAGTTAGATCTGTGCATATTGTGTATTGAGAACTTGTAGGGCTAACTACAACTGATTGTAACAAAGGCTTTGTGTTGTGCCAAGCTTGGGGAAGGAGGATTTGGCGAGGTGCACGCAGATCTCATGTCCTATGTGGAGTTGTTTTTGAGGCTCTGTGCATGTAAGGAGATTGACAAAAGATAATAAAGAAGACGAAGAGTTGGTGGATGTAGACCCACGCTGGGGGTGAACCACGTATATCATGTGTTATGGTTGCTTTATGTGATTGATGTGATTTATGCTTAGTGTTGTCATATTTATGTATGTTAGATGCATCTGATATAATAGCTTAGTGCTTAGTAATGTGAAGGAATGCTAGATATACTCTATTTCTATGTGCTAAGTGCCTGGACGTGTTAGATCTTGTTGAATACGGTGATGTTCTGTAATTAGGGTTTTACTTGCGATGTGAATAAGGGTTAAATGATAATGAATGTTAACTGCTAAGTGCTTTGTTAAGTATTGTAATCACATATCTGTGTCCCAGCTAGGTTGCAAACACTTGAATCATGCAAACCCCCCTACCTCTGCCTCGGGTGAGACTTCATCTGGTTCGCAGGTCTTGCCAAAAGGGCCGGTAGTTAGGGTTTTGTTGGTGCGATGTTGTAGCGTTGAACCCTGGGTCTGCCCCTGTGCCAACATTGGGAAATAAAGGTGGTCCAATTCTTTCCCCTCTGAACTAGGGCATCAACAACAAGGATATTATTAAGTCCATCGTGGTACAAACGTTTCTTAGGATCTTTGGTGTTGCGCTAAACCATTATGGCCATTTTTTGTAGGTTGCATAGCAAGAATAAAGGAATACTAAGATGGTACTAGAGTCTCAAGTATCTCAACAATTTGAAATTATAAATTAACAATAAGTTGAACCTACCCTCATAAGAAATGTATTTCTATATGAAATAGGCCACTTTAGCTCATGTTTGAGAAAGTGACGTATCTCTAACACATTTATGTGTGTGTTGTAAAGTTTCAGTCCCCACCAAAAAATCTAACTAAGACATGTTAGTCATGGTATTTCGTGCAAACTACTACTCACCATCCCTTGATAGATTGATAACATGATCAATAGTTTCCTTGGTGATGTGCATGTGAACCCTATAAACCACAATGGTCAACAAGAGGAAATATTTATCCAATTCTAGTGTGACTATAGTATCAAACCCCTGGAGTTTTTTAAAATATCTAGGTTAGAACTCGAGAGTTCAATTCCTATTGGTTCATGATGAACAACAAACCCACCCTTGGTAGCAAGGAGGCTTGGAGTTCTTGAGTTCTGATATAGAAGCAGAAGTTGTTGAAGATTGAGTAGCTTCGAAAGATATCCTTATTGTATTTAACCAAGACAAAACCTAAAGAGTATTATTATATTATATTTGTTAATTAGGCCCTATTTTGCCTTTGTAAAAGTTGACCCTATTGTGCCTTCACAATTAAATGTGAATTAAAAGGGTAAAGTGACAGGTCGGCCTAGACCTAATTTAGGGAGGAGAGAACACTATTTATAAGGGAGGCTAGCGCCTCACTTGTTCACTCACTCATAAGATTTGCATTCAAGAAGAAAAGTGCGCAAGTCTTAGAGGAGAAGCTATTGCAACTAGGTGTGACATCAAGGAGGGTTTTTGGTATATCTCTTGGATCATCTTGGTCAAGTGGTGCGCTACTCTTTCCTAGTGAAAGAGTAGAGGAGGATATTTTTCTTTGTTAGTTCTCTCTTGGAGAGAAGCATTGTTCTTGGTTGGATAATCTATATTGAGGAAGTTTGTTGGGTTTTCTTCCCCTAGAGGGTTTCCTAGGATAATCTTTGTGTCTATATTGTTTCTGTGATTTCCTCTCTTTCAGTGATTTTATATTGCAATTAATGTGCTAAATAATTGTAATAATAAAGAATAACTCTAGTTGTTAGTTGCATAAGTGTTATAGAAATATTTTCCTCACCCCATTCAATTTTCTCAGAAGGCCTTTTCCATTTCCCTATGGAGAATTGAAGTCCCCTTTTGCACTTCCCAAAGCTAAAAATCATATGTTTCCACATATACGCGCCCTAACAGTTATACAACAAGACTATATGCAATTTGCACCATTACAACCCACGTACATCGAGTTTTGTGCCCAAAATTAAAACTTGTGTCAGGTTTCCATGTCACGTCAGGATATCCATGATCCTTGACCTTCCATATACTGGAAACATTCTGACTCGGCCCTTCAGTTCCATTTGAAGGCTATAAATTGGGCCATATCTAAACCGTGGAAAGGAGAGAATTCAACTTTTGAGAGCAAAGATACTCTGGAGAAATTTTCACTTCACATTGAGTCTGCATCCCTTTTTCCTTTAAAGTATGAACACATTGTTCAACCCGCAAGCTCTTCCCTCTTTGATGGAGAACCTCATTGTCTCTCTTATATGAGCTTGACTTTGGTGGAGGATTGAAGTGGTGGAAGCCCAGTTGGAAGGGACTTAGTTTCTCGATTCTGATACGTGTCGACATGGAAGTTTATCACTCATACACTTATGTTGATCATATTTTAATAGAAATACTCTTTTCTCGTCCAATTGATGTCTTGCAAATATTTGAATTATTATTCCATGGGCATATTTGTTATGAATGTTTAATGGATTATTCTATTATATGTGCTAACATTATATATTATCACGATATGCTTGTGTATCTTGGTTGTTGAGGATAAGTTACAAGCATAAAACTTTGAGTCATGTGCTCAACGGTGGTCTTCATCAAAAGTCCGGATGAGGTAGGATCTTTATCTTGTCTTGTTAGCACTTTAATTTATATAGCATACTTGGGATTAGAGTTAATTTATGCATTCATTCCATCTGTTGTGGTTTACGCCATGCCATAGAGTGGTTTTCCTCGTAACAAAATTTGTGGCCATACTAGGGATTGAATATTCCATTTTGGGGTTTGGAGTGTTTTTCTCCTTAGATTGCTCTCTGGTAGCCTGAGTTTTCTTGTCGCTTGATTGCTTCACAACCTATTTTTTCTTTGTATCTAAGTTTCTTGGCTTAACCCTTTCCTAGGTAGTTTTTTAATACATATACGTGGGTTTTCTCTGGACAGACGTGTACATACACGAGTTGTCCTTCTATAGGGTGTGTACATACGCGAGTTTTCCTTAAACAGTTGTGTACATCATCTTTTTGAGCTTGTTTGCTGAGTTTAGTGTTTGTTGGGTAAGTTTTGATGGTTGTTGAGTCTTCTTGAGTCTATATCTGAACTGTTAAGTGCTTGCAAAGTGATAAGAAACCTTTTTATGGTTGAATTTTCAGGCGGTTTTTCTTTCTAGTCATCTTCTTCATTGGGTTTCCTTGCATCTTGGTCTGAGTGTTTGCTTCTTGGTATCCTGCTTGGCTTGTATCTGTTTTCTTGCAGTAGGGTCTATATATCAAGTTGTTATTCAGTCCTTGCATTTTCATTTCTTTATATTGAAAATAAAAATATATACATTTTGCATTTTGGCATTTAATCTTTGGTTATTTAGTATTGATCTTGATACATATATGGAAAGATTGCATTTTATCTGAAATTGCAGAGTTGAATTGAAAGTTACATTTTGAAAGCTTATCATGTTTTGAGAATTTAAGATTAGGACTTATCACTTTGTTTATATTCTTTTCTTTGATATGTTGAGTCATAACATCATCAGTTTCATAACCACATATTTTGAGTAAACAAAGCCATTAAAAGTAATGATGATTAATTAAAATAGATTAGAAATGATTTTATTTTTTAGAGTACAGAAACAAGCATAGGATATAGAGCCTTGGAATAGGATTTTGTGAGTAAACTTCTCCAGGGCTATTAAACTCAACATATGTGTCTGACCAAGGAGTGGTTAAATCCATTGTGTAATTAGTGACGTCAGGACACTCTGCTCACACCGAAGTTAAGCACGAGGTCACGTGAAGTTGGTTACAGAGATAGCCCTCTAATACCTTTTTAGCGTCAGAGAAATTTTTGTGGATCTATTCGTTTATGGGGGTCTTGCTAATACCTTTACCTTTGTGAGAGGCGGTGCTTTCAAGATTTTGGGCTTTGTTACCTTGCTCATATGGTGGACCTGACTTATGATTGTTCGCCTGCGCATTGGTTAGATAGTGGTGGCTCTAATTGCTTGACATAGGTAGACACATGTGTTACTTGCAAGGGTTATTCTGCATGTACCATGATTCATATAAGGGTCGGATAACACACAGCCTTTATGGAGGATTATCTCTCTCGGGGGATTTGATCGACTGCATTGTTAAGCCCACGAGGGCCCTTATAACTGATTATGATACCTCCAATATTTTTAAGGGATTCTCAGGCCACTCTTGAGCGAGGTTACCTACTCTAGTGAGGGAGGCCCCTTTTCAACCACTATATCTTGTTTGTGTGCATTGGCCTTTTTGCTTTACTTTGGTGTGCTCTCTGATTATTAGTTGGCCTTAGGATTTTATATTGCATTGTGAGTTTTCATTGTT
>JZKD02S1836906.1:35904-72308 GCA_000966675.3 Picea glauca
TATATATATATATATATATATGGAATAATTTCTTCCCGATGTTGTCCAAACATACACACTCCCTCTCAATGAGGGAGACATTCTCAACCAGGGTTTTTCACCACAGGTACACCCCTGTGAGTGACTGTTAGCATGATGCTAATTGACACGTGAAAAACACCTCAAGCACCTCAAGTCCATATTATTCCTTGTCATGATCAAGGAAGGACTACCCCTGGGCCCATTAACCACAATTACACTTTTGTGATAAATGCATCCTATCTCCCTTGGTCTACGACCCAATCTAGGAGAAGGTCTGCCCGATGCTTACTCGAGACATTGTAGAAAAAAGGTCTGTCACACATGGCACTCCCATGTGGAATTCTATAGGCTACTCCCTCTAGAAACACCAGGGTCAATTCCCCATAGTGTGTGACATCAAGGTCAACTCCTTGACATGTCCTCATGTGCTCTCCACAAGGGACGTTGGGCTATAATCCAAAACCTACTTATCCCTTATCAGATAAGTGTCCTCACAGATCAACTCATCTCAGTCATAGAGGAGTACGATATGGAGAATGTCTGTTACACATGGCACTCCCATTTGGACTTCTAGAGGCTACTCCCTCTAGAAACACTAGGGTCAACTCCCCATAGTGTGTGATGTCAAGGTCAACTCCTTGACTTTTCCTCATGTGCTTTGCACAAGGGACGTTGGGCTATAATCCCAAACCCACTTATCCCTTATTGGATAAGTTTCCTCACATATCAACTCAACTTAGTGACAGAGGAGTACGATCTGGAGAATGTCTCAGGAAGCTGCAAACATCAACACTCCTTCTCATCGAGGGAGGCATTCTCTGCCACACCAAGTCTGTCACAGAAGTACTCGAACTTCATCCTGGCATGGGGTTTGGTAAGAACATCAACAACTTGCTCATTTGTAGGAAGGTACTGCACCAATACTTCCTTCCTCTACACCATGTATCATATGTAATGGTACTTGATCTCAATGTGTTTCGATTTGTCATGAAACACTGGATTATCTGAGAGCTTCACACAACTTTGGTTATCACAATGAATAACAGTGGAATCCAACGCATGTCCAAATAAATAGGCAAAGAGCTTGTGAATCCACACTGCTTTGCGAACTACCACACTCAATGCAATGTACTCTGCTTATGTGGTGCTCAATGCCACAAAAGTCTATTTCATGCTACACCGGGAAACCATGGCAGATCCCTAAGTGAAGTAACACCTGAAGGTGCTCTTCCTGTCCATTGCGCTCCCTGCCTAATAAGAGTCAGTATATCCCTGCAATCTCATGTCAATACTGGAAGTATATCTCAGACCATGTCCAACTGTACCTCACAAGTATCTCAACACATGCTTCGCAACAATCCAGTGTGTATATCTTGATTGACTCATAAACTGGCTAAGTGCACTCACTGCATAACAAATATCTAGTCTGGTGTTAACCAAATACATCAATGATCCAATTATCTGTCTGTACAGGGTCAGATCAATCTCGTCGGAATCGAAAGAAGACACACTTAGTTTCTTCAGATTTGTCACCATTGGTGTAGCCATGGGATTACAGTTCAACTATGTACTTCCCCTGAATCATGAAGATCTCATCAGTTCTCTGCCACACCTCTAGTCCCAAGAAGTAGTGCATCATACCAAGGTCCTTTATCTCAAACTCAAAGGCCAACACATACTTGCATTCAGTAATAAGGCTCTCTATACTGATGGGGAATAAATCATCAATGTAGAGGAACAAAATCAGGGACTCACCATTAACAATCTTGTAGTACAGGTTGGGATAAAAAACACTTTTGCTGAAGCCCAAACTCATCAGGTGTCCATTAATATTGCATACCAAGATCGAGGTGCTTTCTTGAGTCCATTCAAGGCCTTCTTCAACCTGCACACATGAGACTCCTTTTCATGTATGAAAAAACCATCTGGCTGCTCGATGTATACTTCTTCCTAAATCTCTCCATTGAGAAAGGTTGTCTTCACATCCATATGATGTAATCCAACCCATGGATGCTGTAAGGGAAATAATTGTCCGGATAGAAGTGTATCAAGTAACATGAGCAAATGTCTCCTCATAATCTATTCCCTCCACCCGATATAATCCTTTAGCAACAAATCTTGATTTTTGCTTCTTGATGCTCCCGTCAATAGTATGTTTGATCTTATAGATCCACTTGGAAGTCACTACAAACTTCCCCTTAGGTCTTGGAACAATATCCCACACATCATTCTTCATGATGGACTAATACTCCTCTATCATGACATCTCTCCATATTGGTTGACTAGATGCCTCCTCATAACAGGAAGGCTCATAATCAATGATGTGGCTGATAGCTATGACATATCATGAATATATCTGAGGTATCTTTCTCTCTCGAAATGTACCACAAGGAGCTGCATGTCCTCCTGCCTCCTGCAAATTCTGATGATCCCATTTAGGTCTCTTCCGACCTACTGCAATATCTATGGGAACATCAACTGAAGCCACATGATTAACGGTATCAATAGGCTCAATTGTCTCCCTCTGAATTGCTGGAGGGTGAGGGGGAGAAGGCACCATTTCTTTCTGTCTCTCACTATCAATATCCATGTGATATCCTCTAGATCTCCTAAAGGCTACCTTCACCTCAATGGTAACATCTCTTCTCACCTCAATCTGTCTCTTACCAGGGATGTAGATCTGGTATGCCTTAGAAGACTCATTGTACCCCACATATGTACCCTTTTTACTTGAAGGGTCTAGCTTGGTCCTTTTCTTCTTAGGTACATGAATGTATACTGGACACTCAAATATCCTGAAGTATCCAACCTCAGGCTTCACCTTGGCAAAGGCCTCCTCAGGAGTCATGTTCCTTAAAGTCTTATGAGGACTTTTGTTCTGAACATACACTGCAATCATGGATGCTTTTGCCTACAGAAACATACGTAAATGTTGATCATGAATCATCGCCTTGACTGCCTCAACAATAGATCTATTCTTCCTCTCTGTGACCCCATTCTGTTGAGGGTTGTAAGGAATGATGTACTCCCTCTTGATCCCTGCCTCAATGCAGAAATCACTGAAATCTTGAGAGGTGTATTCTCCTCCATTAGCTAATCTCAACACTTTGATCTTATTTCCGGTCAGGTTTTTGACCGATGCTCCGTACTCCTGAAATCTGGCAAGGACTCCATCCTTGGTCTTCAAGAAGTAAATCCAAGTCTTTCGAGATTGGTCATCAATGAAGATCACATAGTATAGATATCCACTCAAGGAAGTAACTGTCATGGGTCCACATAAATCTATATGAACCAAGTCTAAGAGCCCCTTGGATATGCTATCACTGCTCGAAAAAGGTCCCTTATCATTCTTTCYAAGAGCACAAYCTATGAAAATGGCATCATGTTCAACGTGGATCTTTGGAAGGACTGTCACCATCTTCCCCAGAGMAGGAAGAGATCTATAATGTAAATGAGAAAGTCTCTTATGMCATAGTTCGCTCAAACTAWTAGAATCATGTATCAAGGCCTGAATTGGATGGACAATCAATCTGTACAATATGTTCTCTCGATCACCAATCAACCAAGCATAATCCATACCAGAGTTCTTGTTCCATGCAAGAAGMTTTCCATTAGAGAAAGCAACCTTGTAGCCTTTGTTCTCTAAGGATGAAATAGAGACAAGGTTCCTTCTCATCCCAGGTACAAATAATACATYACTCAAATGGAGTGGGATGCCATAATCCAATTGTAATAAAGTGGATTCAAATCCCTTCACAATATATCAAACATCATCACCAAGTACAACATGCAAATGGGATTCTTTCTCTACTAGATCTGTATGGTGCTCTCTATATCCATCCATATGTCTGGAAGCACCATTGTCAATCAACCAAATATCATTACTAGTAGGAACCATACCATAGAGGGATGAAATGAAGAAGAACTCTTCACCGTTCACGCTTGCATTCCTTGACTTCCTATGAGGTGGTTCTGAATCAACATTAGCAATGGAATCATGTTGATTTCCTTTCTTCAATGTAGGACAATTTTTCACATAGTGGCCATACTTGTCACATCTGAAGCACTGAATCTTTGACATGTCCTTATTTTTGTGTTCTGAAGTTGGTGTTGACTTCGTTCCTTTAATTTTTCTTTTTTCTTTTTTCTGAAACCTCTTATTTTTACTTTGCTTTTCCTTGCATGAGTAGCAAGGTCTTGATTGTCATCATGATGGGAACATTTCATGCCTCTAGATGCAAGTTTGGTCTCCTCTCGAGTACAATTTTCCCATAAACGATCAAACTTGGGCAATTTGGATCGCCCACTGATACTTTGAATGAATGGATCCCAATGGCTTGGAAGACCATTAAGGGTAATCATGTCAAGTTCTCTATTAGAGATGATTTCACCAATAACACCCAACTGATCTATGATTTCTGAAATCTTCATGAAGAAGGCGACAATTGTATCTGACTTCGTCATCTTGAGATTCTGAAGCTGGTGTCTCAAGGCAAGTGCTCTATTGGTGTTGTTGATGTCAAACAACTTATTCAAGGTGTCGTACATCTTCTTATTTGTCTTCAAGTTGGAGATGTGAGGGATTAAATGGTCTCTCACAGAATAGATGATGATCTTTCTGGTTTTTGCATCATTCTTCCTCCATTGATGATCCAAATTTTAGGGGGTATATGGTTTAATTTCGGATGCAAAAGTCATAAAGAAATAAAGATAATAGATTGCCCATGTGAATCAAGGAGATGCCCACCTCCTCATTAATTAATTGGGTTAACATGTTGCCCATATGGGTCAAAGAGAGTCCCACCTCTCCAATATTGTACTGGGTTTTATTTTCCCCTACTTAGTCAGTTGGGTAGTTAGATCTATTATTATAATAATAGGGACTCATTTAATGAGCTCTTTCCATTATTGTATTGGGTTTTATTTTCCAATACTTAGTTAGTTGGGAAGTTAGATATATTATACTAATAATAGAGACTCATTTAATGAACTATTTTTTACTTTGTCAAATGGACCATTTTGTAATTCTATATAAAGGCCTAACACGCCTTCTCATAATATCAAGTTACTCATTTTGGCTTCCCTCATATTTTCTATTGTTCATTGTAAGATTAATTAGCTCCGAGTGATTTACTAGTAATTAGTTTTAGAGGTGAGACTCCTCTTTGAGCATCGCCTCCCAAGTACTTCATTTACATGATTTTTTCCATGCTTTTTTTCATGTAATATTGGCATGTCTAAGCTCCTCCTCTCTCGGCATTAAAGCCATCCAGATCTCAACCCCTGAGATCCAGATTAGTGGTATCAGAGAGTGTATGTTCTCCGTCAGAACAATGGTTTGAAGCATGTTGCGAGTTCAAACATTGGTAGCAATCACCAACCTCCTTTTGGTACTATCGAAATCCATTTTTCAGGCCATACACTGTAACCATCACAATTGGTCCACAGATAGTACAGGGTCTTTTTACCCTCAGATCTTCGTTCACCATTACAAGGAGAACCATACATGGATTCACTACATATATACATGGATCCACTACATCCATTGGTATGCAACATTTTCAACAAATTTGCAGGGTGTCCATGCTACCCACGGAGGTTCCACAACCTCTACAACATCCCATGTTGCTTTGCAAACCCTTGGTATCCTTTGTGTCCCTCTACACTCAACCAAATTCAAAGTGGTGTTGCGACCTCTACACAAAATTTCATAGGCTCTTCCATAGTTCATTGGAAATATCTCTTCAATATCTCAAATGGGTATTTCGCGGAATCTCATTTCGCTTCCTAGTTTGAGAGATATCATCGATTGAATCTCAACATGTTTTTGACCCAAGGAGGCCGTGCATACCAACATCTTCAATGGTATTTTTCTCCCTACTTAGGAAAATACAAAAGGATTTCCACCTATGGATGAAAATACCTCTTTAATATCTCAAATGGGTATTTTGCAGAATCTCATTTGGATTCGTGGTTTGAGAGATATCATTGATTGAATCTCATCATGTATTTGACCCAAGGAGGCCGCACGTACCTCCACCTTCAACGGTTTTTTTCTCCATGCTCAGGAAACTACATAAGGAGGAGTTCCACANAAATGGGTATTTCGCGGAATCTCATTTCGCTTCCTAGTTTGAGAGATATCATCGATTGAATCTCAACATGTTTTTGACCCAAGGAGGCCGTTCATACTAACATCTTCAATGGTATTTTTCTCCCTACTTAGGAAAATACAAAAGGATTTCCACCTATGGATGGAAATACCTCTTTAATATCTCAAATGGGTATTTTACAGAATCTCATTTGGATTCGTGGTTTGAGAGATATCATTGATTGAATCTCATCATGCATTTGACCCAAGGAGGCCGCACGTACCTCCACCTTCAACGGTTTTTTTCTCCATGCTCAGGAAACTACATAAGGAGGAGTTCCACATATGGCTGGAAATATCTCTTCAATATCTCAAATGGGTATTTCACGGAATTTCATTTTGTTGTATGGTTTATGAGATATCTTTGTTTGAAGCAACACATGTTCGTAACCAACGTGGTCGCGCGCCCTTCAAATTTGGCCTAATTTTTCTCACTCCATGGGCTACCTTAGAATAAGTTCCATATACCAATGGAAAGATATCTTCCGTAGCTCAAATGATTCTTCGAAGGAATTGGACTTCATCACCTGTAGAAGAAGTTATGAATATATTTGCATAAGGATGTTCACAACCCCCAAAGTCACGATTTTTCCATATTATTTTTAAAATTTTGGGATTTTATTAAAATTTCTTTATTTTTCTACCCATTTACAATGCCATTGTCAACTAGGTTATGGGTCAACCATGAACCCACAGTTATGGGTCAACCACACAAAACCCTTCTCTTCATTGGGTATTTTCACATTGTAATCATAATGGTATGATAATGTGGTTTCTCTTTTTAGCATGGGTGAAATGATGGGAACCATCATTTTCTAAGGGGGTAGGAATGATCCAAATTTTAGGGGGCATATGGTCTAAATTCAGATGCAAAGTCATAAAGCTATAAATCTATAAGGCTAATAGATTGCCCATGTGAATCAAGGAGATGCCCACCTCCTCATTAATTAATTGGGCTAACAGGTTGGCCATATGGGTCAAAGAGAGTCCCACCTCTCCATTATTGTATTGGGTTTTATTTTCCACTACTTAGTTAGTTGGGTAGTTAGATCTATTATTATAATAATATGGACTCATTTAATGAGATCTTTCCATTATTGTATTGGGTTTTATTTTCCACTACTTAGTTAGTTGGGTAGTTAGATCTATTATACTAATAATAGAGACTCATTTAATGATCTCTTTTTGACTTTGTCAAATAGACCATTTTGTAATGCTATATAAAGGCTTAGCAAACCTTCTCATAATATCAAGTTCCTCATTTTGGCTTCTTTCATATTTTCTATTGTTCATTGTGAGATTAATTAGCTCTGAGTGATTTAGTAGTAATTAGTGTTAGAGGCGAGGCTCCTCTTTGAGCCTCACCTCCCAAGTACTTCATTTACATGTTTTTGTCCATGCTTCTTTTCATGCAACATTGGCATGTCTAAGCTCCTCCTCTCTCAGCATTAAAGCCATCTAGATCTCATCCCCTGAAATCCAGATCAATTGAGACTTTTCTACATCATCAGTTGATTATGGTACAACTTCTTCAACGTACTTCATTAGGTCACTCTCCTCTAGAGTGATGCGCAATATAGTTTTCCAAGAACTGAAGTTAGTTGTTCCATCAAGCCTATATTCCACCAAAACACGGTTCACCATGGTTGTTGGAAGAGTGCATAAACCTTAACCTGAGTTGCAGTTGTAGCAAAACAACGAATTGTAGGAAATGTACGACGAGCCGTTCTAGAAGGTCAATGCCTGTGCAATAGTCTTCTTTCAAGAACGTTGCTTTGTGGAGTTTAATGTTATTCAATTGCATTCAGTTTCTTTAAAAATTTACATGAACTGAAGCATAAACCATGAACAATAACAACAATAATAACCAAGATCACAAGTAGAATAACCATGCACAGAGACACAAGTACAATAGAAAATGATGAGAAAAAATGATTATAATAGATTGATATATTATTACAATGACGAGAGTTCCATATATAGAGAACATATGGTGACCATCCATGAAAGGATGTGTCCCTTGGATAATAAGTAACTACTTATTTGTTATATATATTTATACCTTGTATTTTTTTCCAAAGATTTATACCTTGTATTATATATATGGACGAATGTCTTCTTGATGTTGTCCAAACATCAACATCTATGACCAACATACTTATTGCAGTTAAAACATTTTCCCAAAAATCCTCTACTTCTAACTCTAGAGTGAGATCCTCTCCCTCAAGATGAATCAATACCTTGTGAAGATTGTTCTTGCTGACGTGAGCTACTAGTCTCCTCCTTATGTGCTAAAAAATTACTCTTTCCAGCTCATTATCCTCTTCCTTTGAAGCAACCTCAACCTCTTCCTTACTGATTTTCTTTCTTTTCATCTTCTCTTCAACCTTAAGAGCAAAATGATAGGTATCCTCTATAGTTATTCGAGGTAACAAGCCAATCTCATCTTGTATATCAAATATTAAACCGTTAATATATCTAACAACTTTCTCAGGGTTTTCCTTAACATATCCAGCTCTAGTATTCACCTTATAGAACTCAGTATATTCCCTAATTGACATTGACCTTTGCCTTAAATTTTTCGATTGCTTAAACAAAGAAAGATGATAGTCTTTCAGAAATAATTTACCTTTTAGTTTGGTTATCATCTCGTTCCAATTTGCAATCTTGGTCTTTCCTTTGCTTTTCCTCTCATCTTGCACACCATAGGGTTGCATAACCTCTCAATCTGGTCACAAAAAAATTAACCCACTTCTCTTTGTCAACTTCTTCATATTCAAAGTATTTGTCCATGGTGCTCAACCAATCAACTATCTCCTCAACATTCAAATTGCCTTCATACATAGGCACCTCTGTTCTGGGTCTAGAACAATCCCCTAAGACCAATCTAATCTCCGCAAATTCTTCAATAGTCTTTGCCTCTTATCATGGAGACTCTTCATCTCGATCATTGACATATCCTATGTTAGCATCACACTGCCAAGCATTTTCCATGGCTTCTAGTCACACTTGAAGATTCCTCACCTCTTCAAGTAACTTTGGATTTGTGACTGGTCTTCCTCGACCTTAGCCTCTTCCACAGATTTTGAATGCCATTTCTTGACAAATAAAATCTTCCCTTGCTCTTACAGGAACTGATCTCTGCTATGATACTACTAATGGTGCACGCGAGACGAACAATCTACCTTTCATGCACCTCTATCTTTTCTCAATGATAAAGACTCTATATTCCCACTCTTAAAAAACTGTTCTACCTTTAGTTTCTTCAACCACTTCTTGTGTGCTTCCCTTCTATTGGGATGCCCCTAAAACCACTCTTAAAACTGAATCTAAGTCACACACATCCAATTTCCGAAACCAAGATTAACATCTATATAATTTCAATTATAAGGAAGGTTTCTTATGCTTGGAACTGAGCCAAGCACTACTGAAAACATTTTTTGTAGAAAACCATGCTATAACTACTAATGGATTTAAAATTATTGTGACTAAGATAAAATCTTAGTTTTCGATTACCTTTCTTGAAATCCAATCCATGTTTGATTCCCAAGTATCTTCTCCATCATTCATCTACCCTATGAAGGGAGAATTTACCTTTCTTGAATTGAATTCCATTACAACAAATTTATGGTTCGAATGTTCAATCTCATAAAAGAAATCCGGAATGTGAACACTCAGCTTGCTAATGTCCATCTCAACATAGATTTGGAAGAAAACACCTAGAAATCACCCTATAAAAAATTCAATCAAGTTGCAACTTAATACATAGCTTGAAGAAATGGAAAATCAATTTGTGGAAGAATGGTTCCTTTACTAAAATCAACCTATCCAAGTGTCATCTACAGGTGGTTCTTCTTTCCTGAAGGAAGGAAACAATGAAACACAACTGTCTTTATATCCTAGATTTTACACAAATCAAACATGATTGCTAAACCAAGACACAATCACATACATCATTTAATCAAGTATTGATTTAATCAATTAAGAAAATGGTTCCTCTCTTAAAATCGCACAAAAAAATTTCAAATGCAAAAATACAAATAGAGTAAATAGAAATGAGACCCCTTCTCTTTGATTATTCATGAAGATCACTTCACACACATGAACAAAAATCAAAGAAAACAAAGCATATGACAGAGTTTATGGATAGAGGAAGAATCTATTTATTAAAAGAGCCAAAATCTCTTTTATTCAAAATGCAGAGTACATCTCTTCTCCCATCTCTCTAACTCTCTCCTAATTCTTTTCTTCCTATAAAGAAATCATCGAATCCTTACCAAGGTCGGTTCGATGCCAGAAACAAAACAAACTCCTACATCTACTCAACCGATTCGATGCAAGAAATAAAACAAACTCCTACATCTACTCAACAATATGCTCGAAATAGAAAGGCAATTATATTACATCACAATTCATCCAAGTCTAATAAAACTAATTAATTCTAATTTAATTTTAAGGGAACCCACTCCCTTTAGTAAACATGTGACGTCCTAGAGGTCAAATCTCACGTTGACAATGATGCTCCTGCAACACCCACTCTTTCTAGTTATTTTTATGGAAATATTTTTCCCTAAATCTATAAGCTACAATTTGATAAACCTTATGCCCATAATTAATTCAATATTAATGTCATTAAAACTTATTCACTAATTAGTGTACATGTCGTTGGTCACTATAATTGCTTATTAATTAAACAATCAAGTGTTACATAAATTGTCAACCCAGGGAAGTCTGTTTATTTCAAAGGCAATCACACACTATATATTCTCAATCTAAAAAACAATCTAGAATTGTAGTAAAAGTACACTAATCACACCTTGCTTGAACAAACTGAAGTTCTACTTTGATTTATAGTAAAAGCAATCTATCTATTGCAGAGTTTTTAAGATTCAAAAGGAAATAACTATCAGAAGAATCCTGGATTACATTAAGAAATAACAACCTAGGAAAAATGAACTTTTCATTACACTGCAACAAAGATTAACTATTCTATAACAGAGAACGTGACCTTATTCCCAAAAGCATGAATCTTCAGCACCAGTCTCTGACTATCACACTTTCATAAACTCATCAAACATAATCACCAATCAGAGTGATTATCAATTATCGAAGACTAACTATTCTGTAGCAGAGAACATGACCCTATTCCCCAAAGCAGGAATCTTCAACACTTGTCTCTGATTATCACACTTTCATAAACTCGGAATTACCAATCAAAATGATTAACAATTACCTAGGAATGAATTGTATGAAAACAATGTAACAATCAGTGGAAACAGAGTTTCAGCAAAACAAAGTTTTAACAAGGTATGAATAAAAAAAATACTAACATACTACATAAACTAATGGGTGAATCTTGTGAGGAAGGTGGGCCCTTTCCTTCTCACAAGATTCCCCAGAAATGAAAGAAACTGAGAAGAAATGCTCATAATGATCTTTTATTCATCTGTCAAATGTGTCAAGTTACAATGTCCAGTGTGAACACACTCCTTATCTCTGATTCGCTTCTAGCTAAGCCTCCTGTAACAAAATGTTGTTACAGTAGTTGAAATGGTGCTAGCTTGAGGTGCGGCTGTTGCGGCCGGTGTAACAGGTTCCTTATTTATCTTCTTGTTACTGTTGTTTGTACTATTTCATCATTGCAAATCACAGACTGTTTCAGCAATGGGATTTGCGTCCTGTTTGACTGTTGCAACAACATGGTCTTCAAGCAACAACAATGTATAATCTGCAGTTGAAACTGTTTCAACAACTATATATTTCTGATCGATGGCTAAGTATGAGAGTAATGTAAAATTACATGTAAAACAAATTAAACATATAGCAAATAGAAGAAACGTTATATACCTTTGGAAAAGTAGGTTAAGGTGATAATGTAGGCTTAAATGTGAGTGGGAAAAGGATGTAATGATAGCAAAAAGTATGAACAAAAAGGGACATTATAGGGTCCTAACACATGTTATGGTATTTCAAGTGTCCAGAGTTCAAATACTACAAAATGAATCAAAATTGCAAAACGATAGATGAATATGTCATCCCTATAAAAAGACATAGGTACATTTGGATGATTTCTTGCATTTTGCATATGAGGACAATTGATGATGCATTTCAAAGAAATAACTAGTAGTGTGTTTCATATAAATCACTAATAACATATTTAAGAGAAATTAATACTTTTAGAATCTTTTTCTACTTCTTTCACTATATAATTTGGTAATGTTGCAAGCTTCATTATATTCTTTTGATTGAGAGTATTTATAAATGGTCTAGGATGTATTAATAATATGGCATGTGGCTCCAATCTCTTTCAATGAACTTCCATTTTAAACTACATACTCGTGATAGGAAAACTTGTTAAATAATAACACAAACTTCCATTTTAAACTACATACTCGTGATAGGAAAACTTGTTAAATAATAACACAAACTTCCATTTTAAACTACATACTCGTGATAGGAAAACTTGTTAAATAATAACACAAAATGCAGATGCAAATTTGTGACTTATAACTATTATTTATTACTTGAAGTGAAACATATAGAATATGGGGTAGAATATACTTGTGAGACACAGTCTATATAGTGACAATGAAATAAGTTTATTTACACTTAGTGGGAAGATAACAAGCAAGGACCTTCTAGGCACCTAAAAGTTTTCTAATTTTGACAGGTTTTAGATGGCCTAAGTTGAAGACATTTTTCTTTCTTCTATGCAATGTATTGGTGATGTTTTGAATTTGGCTTGAAATTTTGTCAAAAGACTTGGAATCTGGATCTTTCGATTATTCGAAAAGTTGTATTGACAACAAAGATTTCTCACAATAGTGTTGTCTCAGTTTTTGTTGATGATTTCTGAAAGTGGATTATCAGAGATGTAACCTTTTATATTTACTAATATAAAGAGTAATTTTCTTGTTTGGGAAAAAAACAATAAAATAAGTTGACAACACACTCTTTCAAACAACTTCAAAAGCATCAATTTTTTAAAAATTTCCTTAATGACCAAAGAAATTGATAACTAAGTAGATTCATGCTTGTGAAGCATGGGTTCAAGTCTATTGGGTTGTCACTATGTAACCTACACCCCACATGTAGGCCTAACTCCATGGAACAAGTAAGTTGGGGGATTTAAAATTAAGTGGGGAGGATTAACACCCGAATTCCAACCACTTAGTCTAACACGTGGGGGTAAATAATTAAAAATCATAGTTGTTCACACACGTAGAGTAGATGTTTCCACTAAATATATACTATGATCACATTTCTTTAAAAAATTCCACTTAAATCCTATTATTAATTCTTTACAAAAAACATCTACATCTAATACACCACATAGAAACATTACATATATAACAATCCTAGCCATTAACAATTACTATCGTAGAACAATAAGCAAAACATCAAAATGTTTTTTTTTTTTTAAGGTTTTCATAAGAAACTATAGCTCGCTTGAACATATATAATATTTTTTTATTCCCTAAAAGTGATCATTTTTTACTTCCAATACAATTTGGATTGAATCAAATGACATCATTTGTTTAAGTGACAAATTTTCATAAGAATGGCTTGAACTTATATAATGTTTTTGTATTCCCTAAAAGTGATCCATTTTGACTTCCAATACAATTTGGATTGAATGAGTGACATCCATTTTGACTTCCAATACAATTTTGATTGAATCAAGTGACATCATTTGTTTAGGTAACAAATTTACATAAGAAACTATAGCTGGCTTGAACTTATATAATGTTTTTTTATTCCCTAAAAGTGATCCATTTGGACTTCAATACGATTTGGATTGAATTGGTGACATCATTTGTTTAGGTGACAAATTTGGAATGCCTAAAATGAGTATTAGTCAACATATTATATTGTTTTTTATGACTATAAAATATCCACAAATAGAGCTTCTCTCTTCCACTCTCTAATATTCCACAAATTATTAGTCCTCACCTCTAATAGAGGAATGCGATTTTTTTTAACCATATAATTTATTTATTGGAATCTTGCTAATTATTTTTTCTTATATAATTTTTCTTTAATCTTTACTATTTTGTATGTATATATGTATGTACACAAACATGTATATGGGTCAATTGGGTTTATCTTGGGTGGTTGGGAGGAATGATTGTTATTTGTTGAACCTATAATAAATTATCCTTTTAAATTTTATTCAAAATGATAGATCCCCATTAATTTTATTTTATTTTATTAGTAACCTATTATTTAGAGTTCCCTTCTGTTGAGCCTATAATAAATTCTCCTTTTGAATTTTGTTCAAAATGATATATCCCATTAATTTTTTTATTTTTTTATTAAACTATTATTTGGAGTTCCCTTTGGAGGAATGATTGTTATCTTTCTGTTGAGCCTATAATAAATTATCCTTTTAAGTTTTGTTCAAAATGATAGATCCCCATTAATCTTATTTTATTTTATTAGCAACCTATTATTTGGAGTTCCCTTCTGTTGAGCCTATAATAAATTCTCCTTTTGAGTTTTGTTCAAAATGATAGATCCCCATTAATTTTTTTTTATTTTATTATTAACCTATTATTTGGAGTTCCCTCCAGTATATATGCATTTTTCATTTCACTTTGTTGAGATTGTTTTATATATTTAATTTTTCGTTTTTCAATTTTATGTTTTTTTATCTTTTTTTCTAGGATTTGCTAGAGGTTTGATGAAATATTCTTTGATAAGCCATGTTTCAATGGCTTGTTTTTGTTAATAAATGAGATTATTTGTATTTGATTTGCGTTTTTATTGAAAACCCATTTTTGTAGGCTTGATGCGCATAAGAAACCCCAAATTCATTACCCCTTAACCATTTGAAAGGATTTCCTTGGTTATTATTTATGACTCCCAATAGTGGAAGCCTCAAATTAACTTGTATTGAGATATCCGAAAATTCGGACTTCATTCCATCCTTCGATTTTCAAGTTTTCTGGATCTCATATTTTCTTAGCCATAATTACATCGAAAGGCATACACTTATTGACCATGGGCACATTTAATAGGTTTTTAGTGCTTAATCAGTTTTGTATGGACACGATTAAATATTGATGGAATATTCTTAGTAGTCCCAATAAATCAATGGTTGTGATTTCAACCACTAACTTCCTCACTATTATAAAGACATCAATTTGCATGTTTATTTCTTTACTTTTACTTAATCATATTTAAAATTTACTATGGTGGCTAGTTGATTGCCACGTATGAGTGATTAGGGTTTCATTGTCTAGGCCAACCTAAACCTTTGGCCTACACTAGCCACGTTCTGGACACACTGCCTCCTTCTAGCCAACTCCTTCTGACTCCTTTCGTCCACCTCTAGGCCGTTTCTCTTTCCCGACGATTTAGGTTTTGCAAGCCGTCCTTTTGACGTTTACCAGCCACGAATTTGTGGCTGTGCTAATTATATAGCGAGGAAAGTTTACACTTAACTAAATCAACGTACCAGATCTCTTTTTYCCTATTCGATCAACAAYTAGAACTATTTGACTTCATTCAGATCTAGGTTTTCAATTATTTGTAATCTCCCACATCTCATTTATTCCAGATTCCGAATYTGGGTTTAGACTTAATACTAGTTCCAAATATCTGGAATYTGGGCATCTAGACTTTCATATATCATGCATTTCTCTAAATAATCCTAGATTTAGATTCCAGATTCAAGCCTTTACAAAGTCCAATTAGGTTTTTCCACTTGTCCACTTGGGAATGCTTCCTCCTTTAACCTCAAACTTAGCATTTCATTCTAAGCAGATGTGGTCTTTAATGTAGCATCCTATCTATTTATTGGTGTGTCATCCAAAATCCATATTTTCATTTTAATTTGGTTTCTAGCTCACACATCGTATCACAGATTCTGGATTTGTTTACATGGTAGAAACCAAAAGTTTACTTTGTGCTCAAGGTTCAATTACTTCTGGGGCTTCTCACACAAACCTAATGGGAGGCTTGAACATTATAAACATGTCGTGATGCATTTCTGTAGTGTATGTGGGAAAAATAAAAAGAGAAGGACTTGTAAGTCAAGTGCTAGAGTCTGTTCAAAGGAAAAAATCAATGATCAACAATTGCTCTTACTATTTGATCGAGGTTAGGATTGTTTGCAATATATGCTTCCATCCAGATCCAAGATTCCATTTAAACTTTAATTTTTCTATATCCATCTCATTTGGATTCTGGATTCCAATAATATGGACCTTTAATATGTTAAATTATAAATTTTTCCCACTGTTTTGTCACGTGTATTTAATTTTTTTTTGATCAAAATGAATTAAAATCATAGTATGGGGTAATTAATGGCACTTAGGGATATAACTCGAGTCTCATTTATTTGTTGCACTTTGTTTTTTTAAACCCTTTTATCCTGCTCATATATTTGAAAAAAAAGTGATAATTTATTGTGCATGAATTTGTAGTTATTCTTATAGTAAAATCAAACGCTGGTTACAAACTATAGTAAACTTTGTTAAGAAGTAATCTTCATTATTTGAATGGATAAGTTTTTTTTTTTAAGTTTATTTGAAATCTTTATGATTTTATAGTAAACTTTGTTTAGAAGTAATCTTCATGATTTGAATGGATAAGTTCTTTTTTTTGAGTTTATTTGAAATCTTTATGATTTTTCTCTGTAATTGTGGTTTTATGTAGATAAAATGACTAAGAAATTCAAAGGAAAGTAGGGAAAAATTGAGGATGTTGAAGATAAGGAGTTTGTTGAGGATATCCCCGAGGGTTAGCTATAATGGTCTTTAGCTTGACTGATCTAGGTGGATCTGGGTGGCCATCCACCTTCTCCACTGGATCAACGTTTCCGAACCCGTGGTTTTGATAACCCATGATATTCACCCTTTTGATGGGGAATGTAATGTAATGCCATCTCCATTTGTAATGTAATGTAATGCCTACAACGTCAATGCATCATATCCCATTAGAGATCCACAGTGAAGTGCACTTGGGATAGAGTAGTACTGGGATGGGTAACCTCCTGAGAAGTTCTGGTGTTTTGCATGCCTATGGAATTTTGTAAACTTAAACCAATTTATCCCACATGCATCATGATAATTTTTCTCCTCTCACTCTCTCATATATCATTGAGGTGAAGGAGATACTTTAAGCATGAAATGGAGTGTGTTGTAAATCTTGTTGCGAATGAAGTGTAGCCAACATCTCTTTCTCTTCAAAGATAAACTATCCCATTCTAACTAGTTTGTGTTGGGTTTCACTGTATTTCTGTGTTTATGCTATATTTTCCTTTGTACCCCATTTCATTCTCAGCATAATCATACACAATGGTATCAAAGAAGTCCGCTCCTTTTCGTTTCTCAGAGCATGTCCCTGACGAGATCAGGGCATAGTGAGTTGGGTCTCAAGCTAGTTTTGCTTGAGTACAACCACTCTTTCCATCCGAAGTGACCTCCCATGGCAGAAGAAAAGAGAAATGATGGAGCAAGAGATCCTTTCAAGATGTTACTCGAGGAATCCCTCATGCGACAAAGGAATGCGATGATGGACCACTTCTATCATATACTTCAACGATTTCCGATGTAAGTCGAAGAATTTTTGATAAGAATCCATTTCGTAGGTGTGCCACCCTTCGAGGTACAAGTCAATTTTGATATCCTCTTATTTGAAGGCCAGATAGATGCAAATGATCTAGAAAAATGGTTGAATCTTCTAGAAGGTTATTACTTTGTCCAAAAACAATTTGAGAGTGAAAAGATCACCTTCATGCTCCTTCAATCCCTTCCCCATGTCAGATCTTAGTGGGAAGGTTATTGGGAGAGGTACACTGCCGATGAATCTATGCCATTTGGGAGAGAACCCACTTGGGATGCCTTTATACATGCCCTCAAGGAGGAGTTCTACTTTGTCGGAAACTATGATGACTAGTACATGAGATGAACAACTCTACGTCAAAAAAGAGACCAAATGATGTCAGGGTACACTTACATATTTCATACCTTGTGCTCAAAGTTGGGTATAAAACACTTTGAGCGACACATATTTTTGAAGTACCATAGTGGTCTACATTGATACATTCAAACATAAATGGATTTATTGGACATCTCCTCATTGGAGTGGCTTATCGATATGCAGTCAAAATTGAGCATAAATTCAAGCAGTGGAGTAAGCGGGAGTTTGGGTTTGAAAATATGTCACAACAAAAGCATGGAAAAGGAAACACTAACTCACAAAACGAAGGACAAAGAAAGGAGAGTCAATATCAAGAAAATTAGTCTAAGCAACCAACTAAGAAGGGTGATGGGAAGTCTAATAAAGACACCAAAAAGTGGTGTGAGTTCCACAAAATCCCCTGGCACAACACCGATGGATGTCGCTCAAAATAGTCATTGGTGTCCGAGCTCAAATAAAAGGAATCAAAACTTGACTTGGACTCTAATTCAAAGAACAATAAAGAGAAACAAATCATCGATGTAGAACCCACTGCTAGCATCACAACCACAACAATACGACCAGAAGAACGAGAGGAGTCTGAAGAGGGGGAGTGACTCTTCCACTCGTAGTTGTGGGTAAAGGGACTCCACTGCATTTTATTGTTGACAATGAGAGTCAAAGAACTTGATCTCAACCGAGGTTGTCAAGAGATTGAAGTTGCCAACGATGCCACACCCCCAACCGTACACCATCAAATGGTTGAGATAGGGATGAGATATTCATGTCAGCCAATATTTATGCCTATCCTATGACATAAATCCCTTCAAGGATTAGGTACCATGTGATGTTGACCAATTTGAAGTTTGTGATTTTCTTTTAGGACAACCATATATGTGGAAATGCCACACTATTTATGAGTCTCGACCTCACAGTGTCATTCTTACTCTAGGAGGTTAGCTCTACAAGGTACCAGAGGTAGCTCCAACTACTGCCACTTCATTGATCTCAACAAAAAAATGATGCAAATTAATCTATCAGACCACAGATTTTCCCCTCTTCAGGATCCAGTTAGAAGGTGAACAGAAGATCACTACGACCACTACAGTGATCCTGATTTTATGAGCAAAATAAAATGAATACATATATATATTATTAACATAGAGATTCAATGAAAAATAACATAGATACATTAAAACTTGGCTTCTATTAATAAATAAATATGCTAAAACTGTAAAATGAAAATTGAAACAAGCTTGCTAGAATGGTGGCGACTCATCTCTTAGAAGATATGTGATGGCTATGCTCATTCGCAAGAAGATGAGTATAATGAGGATCTAAAAGAATTTTTACGATAAACATGAATTCCAAAACCCTAGACATCCAAAAACATAACCCTAGGAGATGAAGGACAAAAGTCACGTGGGCCCCATTGGGATAAGTTGGTACATCAACTTCTCGGGGTCATAACTTTTGCATATGATCTCCGTTTTAGGCACACGATAGCCAGTTTGAAAGGTATATCTGAGGAATACACATTATGTTGTCAGAATCTAACTTATTTATTATTATGACTATTGTGATCCCTAAAAATATTGTATAGGGCCTCAAAACAACCTCAGAAGTTTAGGACACAAAAACTAGGAAAAAATGCCAAACTAAAAAACTACCAAGATGAGATAGTTGGAATAGGTGGGTGGCCACCGATATCCACCTGGATAAATCCTCCCCCATTAGGAATAAATGGTCTCCATTGCATTTATTTCCCCCATTAGATGAGGAAATTTATGTTGAATTTGGCCCCGGGTCAGCCACTTGCCTTGGTGCAGGAGTTGTCCTACTTTCACAACCCGAAAAAGATGGATCCTCCACTGGAAAGTGCCCTTGACCTGTGTGTCCACAATATGATCAATGGATGCATGCTCCATGAAGTCATGTTTGAGATCTATTGGTGTCAACTGTTCTACTATCTGAGGTGTCCAATAATGGTGCAAAATATGGTTGAAGGAGATCCACATTGAACACTGGGTGCAAGCCAAGGAAGGGGGGAATATTGAGCTCAAAATCATTGTCTCCCACATCCTTGGTTATGGTGTAAGGTCCATAGTGGAGTGGAAAAATCTTCCAATGGGGCCTTGTAAGGTTTTATTTATACAAGTGTAACCAAACTTTGTCTCCCACCTGAAACTTTTGTGGCAACCGATGTTGATCATGGCATTGCTTATACTTGGCATTGGATTTCTATAAATATCCTAAACCTATTGGTAGATGTGTTGGATTCGCTCGATGAATCGTGTGGATTTGTAAGATTTAGTTTGAGCATGGAACAATTCTTCCATGGTGGCCGCAAAGGGTAGTGCAACATCCATGGGACCCAATGGTTGAAATCCCATCCCCACCTGAAAGGGGATGTGGCTGATTGAGCTATGTATGGATATTTTGTAGTTGTGTTGAACATAAGGAAGACCATCATCCCTTGTGCAGGGTGCTTGGAACTGTACATGCACAAGATATATACTATCATCTGGTTGACAACCTCGGTTTGGACATCCATCTAGGGGTTGAAGGCAGTGGATTTGGTGAGCTTGGTGTCTAACAGTGATTAGAGGCTTGACCAGAATGTGTCAAGAAACCAACTGTACCTATATGAGATAATGGTTTGTGGTATTCCAAAATGTACCCACACTCATTCAAAGAAGAGCTTGGCAGTGGCCTCTGCTGTGATGCTCTTCTTGCAAGTGGCCATAATCACCATCTTAAAAAAGTGATCAACAACCACAAAAAATAGTCATTTCCCTGCTTGGAGTAGAAAGAGGGGTGTGCATGCCTTGTTTCTTAGTAGCATATAAGGCAATAATAACGTAGGCAGTGCAGGACCTGATATACTTGTTGAAATCCTGTTGAAGTTTCAACCAATAGAAATGTTGCTACAACAATGCCACTTTCTTTTCCATGCCAAAGTGTCCTACCACTTGACTGTAGTGGGATTCCCAAATCAGCTTCGCTCACTTGCTTGATGGAACGCAAAGATGGCACATAGGACACAACAACCTGTCTTGAAGATGGAAACTAGTGAAAGTTGTATTTTTTCCCAACATCTGGTAGGTGGTCGCAAATTCATGATCTTTCTCATAGAGTTGGGGCCATCCAAAGGTCTCATGGCCGCAAGAGTCTAGTACCATGGTGAGTGTCGCGACTGGAGGTCGAATGAGGAAATTAACGACGTGGTTGGTACTTCCTATCTTATACTTGATGTTGAGGTGGAACTGTTGCAAGTATGTGGACCACTTATGATGGCGGTCATTCTACAATTTGAAACACCTTATAAGGGCCATAGTACCAATCTTTTGAAACACCTTATAAGGGACATAGTAATTCGGTGATAATTCATTATCCTTCTTAGCTTTCTTGAGGGACATCTGTTTGTATGGTTGTAGTCTTAAAAATACCCAATCCCCTACTTCAAAACTTCTTTCACTATGATGTTTATCTTCTTGTTGTTTCATGTGATTTTGTGCCATGGTCAAGTTGTCCTTTAAGAGTTGGAGAACTTGTTGTTGATGCTTGATGTGATTTTCCACTTTTTGAACCTTAGAATTTTCTTTTAGAGAAGAAGTGATGGATGGTGGGTGATATCCATTAAGTGCCATAAATGGTGTCATTTTTTTTGTAGTATGAAAGGAAGTGTTATACCACCATTCTGCCAATGGTAACCACTTGAATCATTGTGTATTTTTATCAAAGACAAAGCAATGAAGGTACCCTTATAGAAATTTGTTCACTATCTCGGTTTTTCAATCAGATTGAGGATGATAAGATGAGCTATGATCCAATTGAGTACCCAAACAAGAAAAAATATTATATCCTAAAATGTCTAGTGAAGATGGGATCTATGTCACTTACAATAATATTTGGGCTTCCATGTAGCTTTTGAACTGTCTCCATGAATGCGATAGCAATTGTACTGGCTTTGAAAGGATGAAAGAGTGCACAAAAGTGTGCGTACTTGGTAATTCTATCAACGATCACCATGATGAAACTCTTTCCTTCAGAATTTTGTAACCCTATGATGAAATCCATGGAAAGATCCTCCCAACACTTACTTGGAATGACTAATGGTTGTAAAAGAGCTGGGGTATTAACTGTTTCCAGCTTATTTTGTTGGAAAATCAAATGCTCTACCACAAACCTTTGAACATCAATTTTAAGGCCATCCCCAAAAAATTCCCTCTTGACCCCTTGATAGGTTTTCAAAAATCTTGAGTGCCCTCCTACCAGAGAGGTGTGCAATTCCAAAAGTACCTTTTGTTTGAGTTGGGAGTTCTTACATAAATATAAGCGATGTTTGTACCATAGTGAATCATTTTTCCATGTAAATGTATTGGATGCACTGGAATCATGTTGCAACCTTTGAATGAGAGTCCACACTTCTTCGTCATTCTTCAATTCATCCCTTGCTTCTGTTATCTAATTAGGTTGGATGATAGAGATATCATAGAGAAATGCCTCAACATCTTCATGAGATACAATATGACCCAAATACTCTACCTCCTTCACCCCAAAGGAACATTTGGATGGTTTGGCATATAGTTGTTGCTCCTTTAGTAGTTGTATCACCCTATCAACATGTCGAACATGATCTTCCCAAGACTTTCTATAGATTAGTATATCATCAAAAAATACTCACACAAATTTTCGAAGGAAGGGCTTGAAAATGTAATTCATCAACCCTTGGAATGTGGAAGGTGCATTCGTAAGGCCAAAAGGCATGACCAAAAATTCATAATGGCCTTCATGAGTTTTGAATGCTTTTTTTGGGATATCTTCTTCCTTCATTATAATTTGATGATACCTTAAACAAAGATCCAACTTTGTGAAGTAGATTTCTCCATGCAGTTCATCTAACAATTCATCAATGACGAGAGTGGGAAACTTGTATTTAATGGTGATCCTGTTGAGCTCTCTATAATTTGGACACATACACCATGAGTCCTCTTTCTTAAGTACCATTACCACTGGTACATAGTAATAACTTTGGCTAGGTCTAATAATGGCATCCTCTAACATTTCTTCAACCATACGCTCAATTTCACTCTTATGGGCATAACGGTATCTGTAAGGCCTAATGTTATGAGGAGAACTCCCAAGAATTAAGTGAATAGCATGATCATGATCATGAGTGGGTGGAAGACGTTTGGGAATATCTTCAAATACTTTTGGATGCTTATCAATGATCCCTTGGAGATCTAGGGGAATAGATGGATTAGATGTTTGGACATATAGTGAGCATGGTTGTACAATTACACCCTGATGCCCCCTTTTCAATAATCGTTTCATGCCATTAGAGCTTACCACCTTACTGTGTTTCTCTATAATAACCTTTAACTCAAATTCCTTTCCTTCCAATGGAAATTTCATTAAAAGTTCTTGAAAATTAAAAGCCACGGTTCCTAATGATTGTAACCATTGGACCCCTAGTATGACATGGGTATAGAAATCATTGGAATATTCATTACATATTCCCCCATAGTAATATTGATCTTATGGAATTTTCTTGAGCAACTGATAGTTCCTCCATTTGCAATCATTACTTGAAACTGTGGCACTGGATATATAAAGCAATTGAGAGCTTTGGCTAATTTGCAGTGAATGAAATTATGAGTACTACCAGAATCAATTAGCACTATTAACTTTTTCTTTTTTATATATCCTTTGATATTGAGAGTTTGAGGAGTGCTAATTCCAGCCAATGCATGACGTGATATGGTGGGAGTCATCTCTTCAGAATAAAATTCTTTTACATCTTCATCTTGAGATGGTTCTTGTTCTTGTTCTTGTTCTTGTTCTCCTTCCTCTTCACAATCTATGTAGAATAATTTCTTCTCACCACACTTATGTCCCTTACTATACTTGTTGTCACAATTAAAGCATAAAATTTTTTATTTTCTTTCCTCCAATTGTTGAGGTGCTAACCTTGTAGGTTGAAGTGGTTTATAAGAAGGAACATTATTCTCTCGATAGATGTTAGGGGTGGTCCTTCTAGTAGCCATAGCCAGATTTTTACTTTCAACATTTCTCGCGACCCTGAACGCATTCTCCAATGATTTGGGTTCCCAAAGGTGAACGTCATGTTGAATGTTATCCTTTAAAGTTCCTATGAAGACATAAATCATGTGCTCATTTGGAATATCTATTACCTTTATATTCAATCTTTGGAATTTCTCAATGTGCTCCACAATTAAACCCTTTTTCTTGAGATTTATCAATTGGCTGAAGAAGCTATTGCTCCTTGTATCCTCATAGTGTGCTATCATTTCTTCTGTGAAAATTGTCCAAGTGTCAAGTGGTTTGCGAGAAGAAAGCCATCGATAGCACACAAAATAATTAGGTTCTGAATATAAGGACACAATTTGTATCTTTTGTGTTTGAGACACATCATGTGGATCAAAGAACTGCTCCATCTGGAGTATCCATGTGATTGGATCCTTTCCATCAAATTTTCTCATATGGATCTTAGGAAAGTGGTTAGTCTTCAACACAAAGATGGAGTTTCTCCAGTATTGATTAATCTTCCTTGTGTCCTCATCAGGGATTTCATAGGATACATTGTCACTTTCAAGTGGCCTCTCAATTAGAAAAAATTTCAACCCTTCCATGATCTCCTCTTTTAAGCTATCCATGTTAGTATCCATCATCATTTCCATCTTAGCTTCAATTGAACTCATCATTCCTTTTACTTCATCTTTTGTTACTCCCTTCTTTTGTAAATCATCTATGTCCTTGCACATTTCTTCACCTTCATCAAGAGTCCAATTAGGACTGTATGAGGGATTATTTGGTGTAGAAGTTCCATTTTTTGGTTCCATGTTGGCCAAGTATCACTGTAAGGTAGGAATTCCTAATTGCCTTAGGTAGAGGTCCTCATAGACAAGGGAGTGTCAGGTGCTATAACTCTCTGATATACGTGTGAGTTCCAACAATAGTACTTGGCCCAATATCTTAGGGTACTAACTAAGGATTCTTGACCATGCCTTTATCTGTACTATCCGACTACCTAGGTACTAGAGAGTGATCTCCCTGAGTGTTGTTCTTGATGTACTATAACAATAGGATGACCAAATGGTTTAATCGATTGGTCTCGGGATTCTAAGGGGTATATTGATGTACATTAGGTATGTGAGAGCTCAAATCTGTAGTAGTGATGTCTAATGTGCAATAGTTCTAAAGGGTCCTTCCAATATACTCTAGGTATGAGGAAGAACCACACAGTCCCCGAGTTGTATCCCTGACAAGTAATGACAAATCCTATGTTTAAAGACACCATAATATGTTTGTACCTAAAAAACCCTAAGATTATCCAAAAATTATGTGATACTCCTTTTATCCCACTTTATTCCACTTTTTGAATCACCCCAATTGGATCTTCTAGTCAAAAGATATGAAAATTTCCAAAAAACAAGTGCACCTTTTAAAACCTTGATTTGGAGACTATTATGCTAGCTGAAATTTCTTCTACTATAGATCTGCAATTATGGCCCTTCCAAGTCTAAAATTTCTACTTGAGGTAGCATGATGTGTCTTCTTTCCAACCCCACTGGTTAGACCAATATTGGATTCTCCAATAGAATTTTATGATAACTTTCCCAAGATGTGCTGATTTTTTCCCTTTCAGGAGAGAGAACTTGTACGAACTGCCACAATATTCACTTCATAAATTGAAATTTGTACCAATGCAACTTCAGTCTGTACCCTAACCAATGGAATAGGTCTCAATCAATTTGGAGGTCTGCAGCTTCATATATAATAGTTTTCCAAAGAACACATGTTTTAGACTGAAATGTGGACCAACTAAAAACCCTAATTTACTCAGGGAATAACTTTCAAAGTATAATAAATCAAGGGATGAAATTTATACAAAAGATACTTCACTATTCTTCCTTCTTACTTTAAAATTTTTAGAACCTAAAACGAGGCTGAAAATAATTGGGAGCGAAAATTCCAAGAAGACTTGTTTCGGGACTAGTAAAAAACCCTAACTTGAACAGAATGTATCTCCAGAAAAAATAAAATGAACCAATATATGAAATTTGGACCCAAGTTATCTCTATATGTCACCTCTACACCATAGAAATTACAGATCTCGAAACCTTTCAAGAAAAAAAGTAGTAGCGAAAATTCCAGGAAGACTTGTTTCGAAGAAGCCACTCTCGAGGATTGCCTAGATTTGATACCAAATGTTAAGAACCAAATATAAAAATAGCATAAAAACCTCATAATAAGTACTCATGGCCTTGAAAAAGAGATAAATTTAGATAATAAGCCTCTTCGAGGGGGCAACCTCCTTATACATTATATGAATTCACAATTATAAGATGATTCCAAATGAAAAGGTCTCCATTGTATATATACGAGACTAGGAGGTACAATTACAACTAATGGACCCAAGCTGACATAAATAAAATAAAAATACTAATTTAATATTCCCCAATTAAGAGATAATGTGCCATGAATCAGGGCTTAACAAACATGCATTAAGAATGACAAGGAGCAGACCACTATGATACCACTGATCCAGATTTTATGAGAAAAACTAAATGAATACAGATATATATTATTAACATAGAGATTCAATGAAAAATAAGAGAGATAAAATAAATCTTGGCTTATATTAATAAAGAAATATGCTGAAACTGTAAAATGCATACTGAAACAAGCTTGCTAGAATGGTGGCGGCTTATCTCTGAGAAAATATTTGACGACTGCGCTCATTCGCAGGAAGATGAGTACAATGAAGCTCTGTAATCCTTTTTACAATAAAAATGAATTCCCAAACTCTAGACATCCTAAAACCTAACCCTAGGAGATTAAGTGCCAAGAGTCATGTGGGCACAGTTGGGGTAAGTTGGTACATCAACTTCTCGGGCTTGTAAGTTTTGCATATGATCTTCGTTTTAGGCGCACGATAGGCCGTTGGAAAGGTATATCTAAGTACTACATATTTTGTTTTCAAAATCTAACTTTTTAAACTTTTGTTTGTGGAAACCCCTAAAAACACTGTTTAGGGCCTCAAAACGACCCCAAAAGTTTAGGACCCAAAAACTAGGAAAAAACTGCCAAACTGAAAATATGCCAAGATGAACCAGTTGGAATAGGTGAGTTCCCACCGATATCCACCTATATCAATCCTCCCACCTTAGGAAGAAATTTTCTCCATTTCATTGAGTTCCCTCATCATATGAGGAAATTTCTGCTGAATTTGGCCCCGGGTGAGCCATTTTCCTTGGTGCAGGAGTTGTCTTGCTTTGACAACCTGATAAAGTTAGATCCTCTGCTGGCGAGTTCCCTTGACATCTGTGTCCATGATATAATAAGTGGATGCCTATTCTATGTAGTCATGGTTGAACTATGTTGGTGTCAACTGTTCTGCTATCTTTTAGGTGTTTAATAACGGTGGAAAATATGGTCGAAGGAGATCCACATTGCAGACTGGGTGCAAGCAAAGGAAGGGGGGAATATTGAGATCAAAAGCATTGTCTCCCAAAACCTTAGTGATGGTGTAAGGTCCATAACAAAGTGGACGAAAATTTTGATGGGGCCCTATAAGGCGTTATTTTTTCAAGTGTAACCAAACTTTGTCTCCCACCTGAAACTTGTGTGGCACATGATGTTGATAATGGCGCTGCTTGTACTTGGCATTGGATTTCTGTAAAATATCCTGAAACTGTTGGTTGATGTGTTGGATTTGCTTGATGAACTAGGTGGATTTGTCAGCTTCTGTTTGAGCATGTAATGAGTCTTCCTGGGTGGCCACAAGGGGTACTGAAACATCCATGGGACCCAATGGTTGAAATCCAATCTCGACCTGAAAGGGGTTGTGGCCGGTTGAGTTATGTATGGCTCTATTGTAGGTGTGTTGAACATAGGGAATAATATCATCCCATGTGTAGGGGTGCTTGGAATTGTACATGCACAAGATATGCACAATAATCTGGTTTATGACCTCAGTTTGGCCATCCTTCTGGGGGTGGAATGTAGTGGATTTGGTGAGGTTTGTGTCCAACAATGACTAGAGGCTTGACCAGAATGTGACGAGGAATCAAATGTACCGATATGAGATAATTGTTTGTGGTATTCCAAAATGTACCCACACTCATTCAAAGAACAACTTGGCAGTGGCCTCCAATGTGATGCTCTTCTTGCAGGCGACCATAATCGCCATCTTGGAAAAGCAATCAATAACCACAAAACATAGTCATTTCCCAGCTTGCTGGATGGAAGGCCTGCCATGTATTCCATTGAGATGGATTCCCCTGACTTGTTAGGAGTAGGCAAAGGGGTGTATAGGCCTTGTTTCTTAGTGGTTGGTTTGGAAATAATGCATGTAGTGTAAGACCTGATATACTTGATGACATCTTGTCGAAGTTTTGACCAGTAGAAATGTTGCTGCAACACTGCCATTGTCTTTTCTACGTCAAAGTGTCTTTCCACTCAACTGTAGTGGGATTCCAAAATTAGCTTTGCTCACTCTCTTGATGGAACAAAAATATGTCTCTGATGGCACAACAACCCATCCCAAAGATGGAATTTAGTGACAACTTTGTTTGAGGTCAACATCAGGTAGTTGATGGGGAAGTCAGGATCTTTCTCATAAAGTTGGGGCCATCCGAAGGTCTCATGGTCTCAAGAGTATACCACCATGGTGAGTGCCTCGACTAGAGGTTGGTTGAGGCAATCAATGACGTAGCTGGTACTTCCTCTCTTATACTTGAGGTTTAGGTGGAACTACTGCAAGTATGTGGACCACTTCTGATGGTGGTCATTTTGCAATTTTTCTTGTGTCTGCATGAACTGAAACGACTTATGATCAGTATGTATGATTGTCTCCTTCCCGAGAATGTAATGCCTCCATTGTCAGTAGGCTTGCACAATGGAGTACATTTCTTTTTCATAAGTAGCGTACTTATAGATGACATCTGATAGTGTCTCACTATGATAGGCCACAGGGTGGTCGTGCTGAGTGTGAACTGCGCCCGCCCACAACATAGTCTGAAGCATCTGTATCGACCTCAAATGGATGTTGCGGGTTGGGTAAATAAATAATTGGGGCTGAGCACAATCATTGCTTCAAATAATCGAATGCTTGTTGTTGGGATATTCCCCACACAAAATTTTTCCTTACCACCATCCCTGGTTACTTGGATGAGGGCCCATGTAATATGGGAGAATCCCAACATGAAACTACGATGGAAATTAGCAAGGCCTAAGAAGCTCTGAATCTTAGTGAGCGTGGTTGGGGCTAGACAATCATGGATGACCTGGATCTTGGATGGATCTTCATGCACATCATGATTATGAACTATGTAGCCTAGGTACTGGACCCTGTCGATGTCGAAGGAGCATTTCTCCAAGTTGGCATATAGCTTGTGCTACCGTAGAGTGTGAAAAACATGTTGAACATGCTGAAAGTGTTCCACCAAGTCTTTTTGTAGATGAGGATGTCATCCAGATACACCAGTAAAAAATAATTGGTGAACGACCACAAGATATTATCCATCATCCTAATGAAACTTGCTGGTGAATTTGTCAAACCAAATGGCATGACCAACCATTCAAAAATACCTTCTTTTAACTTGAGGGCAATCTTCCATACATTTACTGCTCTTTTGGGACCTGATGGTAGCCAGACTTCAGATCAATCTTACTGAAGTATTTGGCCCCTTTGATCTGATCAAGGAGATCATCGATTCAGGGAATCAAGAATCGACTCCTGACTGTGATTTTATTTAGGGATTGGTAATCGATGCAGAGTCACCAGGTCTTGTATTTCTTCTGCACAAGCATGATTGCGATTCAACAAGGTGATGAGATAGATTGGATGTGCCCTTTGTTGAGAAGTTCTTGGATTTGACGCTTGATCTCCTCATTTTCTAACAAAGAGTGATGATAGACTGACCCATTGGGTAGCGGTGCATTGGGGTTCAGATCGATGGAATGCTTGACCTGATAGTGTAGAGGTACCCCAGTAGGGGAGGAGAAGATGTCTTTTTATTCTTCCATGACCTTATCCACTGGCTTCTACTGTTGTTACACATTATTTTGGTCACCCTGGTGATGTTTCTAAAGCATGTGTTTAGGCTCCCAAAAGGATCTTCTCATGAGAAAAGTGACTGATTTCCTCCTCTACAAAACTTGTTTTTAGAAGGACGTCGCAGGCTAGACATAAGACACAGTGCCAAAATGACTGATTTCTGCACGTTTTCCTAAACTTGGCTTGTGGAGTATTCGTAGTCTATTCTATAGACAGGGTGCGACGACGTTTGAAGACTAAGGAAATGATGAAGTTCACGAAGGTTCTAGAAGGGAATCTTTTAGAATATGAAGTGGCATCCATATGGTTGGGATCCTACTGGCTTCTCTGATTTGGTGGGATCATCCCAATCTCTTTAACCATCTCTCCTTCTCCTATATAATGATGGATTTATCATGGAAAAGGTTAAGCAAGTAAGCAAGTAAGCAAGATCAAGTAAGGAATTTATGAAGGAATAGGATGAGAATTGTGTGAGGAACTCTATTTCAATTGATGTTTGAGGTCTCCATTTGACCATCAAGATATTGTAGATAATCTTCATACAAGTTTTGAGTAAGTGTGTGTGTTGGAGCAAAGGGCCACCGAAAGGGAACCTTGCAACATCAAGGTTGTTTGGTTGTATCTTCCACTTTTAATTAATATAATACATTGGCATGTTTCTTTCCCATAAAATAATTCTCATTTTATTACATGACTCCTTGATCACATGTGTAAGTTTTCATTGAATATACTATTGTTACTTTCACTTTGGTTGGTTTGTGTTTCATTGCAGATCCAATATCACAAGAGCACCGAAGCAGAGCAGGAACAACAAAGATATAAGGAAGCGATATTCAAAGGTATGTCATCCATATCTTGTTTTATAGTAAACTCAATGATTAAATCTTAGGGAAAGCATCATGTCCTGTCTTGTTTTGTTCTAGATCCACGTGGATCTAGGGAGATCAGTTTATGTCCGTATTCACCGATTTATCTAATAAAAAAATTGGTGACTCCATTGGGGATACAAATTGTTTTGGTTTTTTGTTGTCCATTTGAATTTAGCTTACCTCTTTTCATTTTAATCCAGTCTCTGAGTTTGTGGGGGATCCATCCAGACTCTCTGGATCTGAAAGCTCTTTTAGACTCTTTTCCCTTTTTCCAATTTTCCTTTGTTTATAGGCATTTCCGCACTGTATCCCATATATAGCCCGTGAAAGCCTTAGATACCCGCACCTTAAATGTTTAGACCAATGTGGAATTTCCACAACCTACCCCATAGCTAGCATGAAGAAACCTTTAATTCCCACACTGTACCCTACTACTGGGCTGCAACATTGCTTGTAATTTTTTTTGGATTGGATATTTTTGTCTTCTGCTACCCAGTTTTGCTTTGATCACCTGGGAAGAACTTTTAGTGTCAGTACTTGATTGTTTTCTGAGTGTAAGACTTGTTGTTGACTGGTTTTCAGGGATTGAAAACCCTTCTTCATCATTTTACAAGTTTTTGCTTCTTGTTTTTTTATCAACAAGGATATAATCTCTGATTTTGAGATTTAAGTGATTGATTGATGAAATTCCTTGATTTGATTTCAGGTTTTGGATTGTTTCCATTTTCTGGATTGCTTGTTGATTGGAAAGTAATTTTCATTTTCATTTAGAAAAATACTTTCTTGTCATCTTCATTTTTATCTTCATTGAAAGTTTGATTTGGGTATTTGTTGAGTGTATCGATTTTATTCAATTACTTGTCCTTTCTTCATTATATCCCTGACTTGGTTTTGGAAAGGAAGAATTAAAGTCATCTATTCTTTGTAGTAATCATTCATAAGAATTTTTTTTGCATTCAATTTTTTTTACAAGAGAACAAATTGGAAAATTTCATTGCTTATGATTGTTTGAAATTGTGTTCATTCCAGGAAAAGGAATTATATTTCGTAGCTTTCGTGTTTTCCAAAAAATACTTTCTCTCTCTTGTAATTAGAGTTCATCGAACTGAAACATTGCATCATTCATCTATTTTTTCATATTATTGGGTGAAGGTCTCATACAACATCAGTTTCATCTCCATCTCCCTCTTGCGTAAACAACAACCTCTAAGATACTACATAATTTTAAAATTTATTAGTAACTTTTTATTTTCTAGAAACTCTTTCCACCAACATTAGCTAGGCTAGCGCTTTGGAATAGGTTGTGAGGCACACTCTCCAAAGCATAAAACACACTGTAGCATATTGTGACAGGGAGTGTTCAAATACACTTGCAACATTTTGTCTTGGGAAGCCCTTCTCACACAAGGGTCAAAACCGAGGTCGCATTAAGGCCGACAGAGTTACTCACCCTGCTTTGTTGGTCTTGGTGTAGAGATTTCATGTATTACAGGGGTCACTTAATGGTATACCCACAATTATGAGTGGAATCCTTTCGAGTTGATTTCGGGCTAGATACACTGCCCTTGCATGTGAATCGGATTGTCGACTGTTTTCCCAAGCATCATTGTTGTTCTTGGTAACCTTAGTAGCCTATCTTTTTAGGGTCTTACACGAGGTGACTATGGAGGGGCAAGTCTTCATGGTACCTGGAATCGAGCTCCTTGGAGGGTATACCCACGATTATGTGTGGGAGCTTGCACCAGGGTGTAATTCCATTAAGTAGGTCGTCAATGTAACTTTTCCACTCGCTCTATCCTAGCCCCTTCTTGTCTTGACTTTGCGATGTTGGATTTCATCACCAACTAATGACATCGAAACAAGAAGGTTTGTTTGCTTGGTTTGATTTCTAGATTTTATTAACGAGTGTTGTTTGTTTCCGTAGTTGGCCATATATTTTTTCCATTAAACTTTTGGTTCAGCCAACATCGATCCTCCACGCCCTTCACATAGGATGCAAGGAATACCCCCAGAAGATCTGGAAGGGTATCTCCCTTTGCCTCCTAATCCATCGGAGGGTTCTCCTCAATAAAGTGAGGTCCAAGACACTGTAACCTCACAAGAGGAAGGTTCTACCTCTTTAGAAAGTTTCCGAATTATTTCTGATTCTCTAGAGGCTTTCTGCATTCCTCCTAGATATGAGAGACATATTCTCTGACTAAATTCATTAGGAGAACTTGTTGTTGATACTTATGGAATACTGACCAGACCCCATCTAGGCCTTGGAGCCGAGAATCCCCTTTAGACTACCGACATATTTAGAATCTCGCCTCGCACGGTGCAGGACCTTTACGGATTAGGGGCAAGTTTTTATACACCTATCATCTCCTAACTGCTCGAAACGTCTATTACCTACATGATGCCTTTGGACCATTTTGTTGGTACAACTAGCAACATCACCGTCGTTCCAGACACACAGTCAGTTGGTCCTAGCTCAAATTTTTCTCTCCAGATGGACCATTCTAATATGGTCCCACATGTTACGACTATTCCTACCAGGAATGTGGTGGTTAGCCAAGCTCGCATTGGCACACCACTCTCGTCTAGAACTGTCCCGTCACTCCCTCCTGGGTATCACGCTTTGAATCCTTCCACCGCCATCCCTACCCAGGTTCCATCCGGAGTTTCTGGACTTTTTGTTCCACCTGGGTACAATGTTGCTACCAGTTTTGTTCCCACACCTTCCCAAGTCCTCTCCAGAGGGTCTTATCCACCTTTTTATCAGGGATCTGACCCTAGTGTCTCCAATCCAATTGGAAGCACCTATCATCCGTTCACTTATGGTTACCAGATTCCCATTGGAGGGAAATCTTACATTGGGGGGTATCCTTCGCTTGGAGGACAACCTCAGGTTGAACTCTATAACCCATTGTATGGACATAACACATCGGTATCACTAGCCCAGTTTTAGAACCTTATTTCCCAAAGAAATCCACAATCATCTGGGGGGAAACAGCCTCAAGTCACCTCTTTTGTTCCCCCTCACTCTGGCCAACCATATCTCGGTTCTTTAAATCCTGCTTGGGGTTCAAACGTTTAGTTTAGTGTCCCTTTTCAAGGGAAAATTTCCAACCAATCCAACCCCATAGGCTACATGCTTCAACATCCACATCTGAATCTGTCAGGAACTTCGAATTACATGCAGACTACTTACGGTCCTACTGGTTTATCAATGAAACTTCCTCCCCAAAGTCACCAGTGCCTTCAAGTGAATCGACAGTTGCCATTTTAGCCACTTTGGATTTACCCGACTTGTCTAGAATCTTGAATGATCCTATCTTACATTCTCCCCATTGGCCCGTTATACCAACCAAGTTACCATCTGACATTCCCAAATTTGATGATAAACCGGGAGAAGACCCAAACAACCATGTTATGACTTTTCACCTTTGGTGCTTGTCCAACTCTTTGATGGATGACTCCATTCAGTTATGACTTTTCCAACGAACTCTCACGGGTTCAGTTGCAAGGTGGTATATAGAATTACCGCGAGGCTTCTTTAACGACTTCAACACCCTCACCATGGCTTTTCTCACACATTACCAATTACCCATCTTCTACGAGACATGAACCAAGATTTTAAGTTTCTTTAAGCAATCCTCTGCCACTCACATTTCTGATCATATTCATGAGTGGAGACGGAGGAGAAGCTTGATAAAACTTGACCTTCCTGATCAATTATTGGCTAGATGGTTCACAAAATCATTCATTAATAAAATCTCCTGTGATATTTCCATGGGTGGAGTTGTCACTGAAGAACAAGCAATCAATCACACTCAGTACCTAGATCTCATTTATTTGCAAATGGGGACTCTTTACGACTTTCTCCCTGACACTCCTCTCCCTTGTACCACTGCTACCTCAACAACCCCAACAACTTCTCATGTTGTTGATGGTGTGATTGGCACATTCCACACTGACGCTAAATCCATGTCAGCCACTCACACTAATCCCAAATCTATTTCTTCTAATGTTCCAGGTGCTCTGACTCCTACTCCTTTCACCGACAAAACTTCTGAGGTTAACTTTGTTCAATCTGCCCCTATCGACAAAAATAAATCTAAAAAAGGAAAGGGTAAGAATAAGGAGGATATAAATAATAATCTGCAATCCGATAAACTCAAGACACAGTCTGCTAATGATAAGGATACGTGTAAACCTCGATATCCTTGCCTTATCTATGGTGATGATCACTACAGGAAAGATTTTCCAAGATGCACTGAGGTCACTAAGTTCCTTCAAGGGACCAAGAAGCCTCCCACAACTTCCATTTTGTCACAATCTTTCCCTTCTCAACAATAGGTCCAATTGGTCATTATGACCAACCCTCTCCTTCCACCACTTCACATGTCCTTATGTGCACTAGTAATTCTACCAAGAATGACGTTGCAATCACCACTCAAGCCAAAGATTACTCTCATTCAAAGGAGAAAGTTGACAATTTACCACCTTTGTTAGTTCAACCGCCTCCTTCAAATTCACCTGCCAACGGTCCTTTTCATATCGAATGACCGGGTCCCAATATAGTTCTTCGCCCTCCCCCAAAGGGCATTGTTCAAAAGTCTTCCTTTAATCCTCACGCGCGTCCTTCTCAAAACTACAACATTGTATAAGACCTTGCGCAAGCATCCTCTGTGATGTTATCTCTCCAAGTCCTTCAAAGTTGTCCCCCTCAACAGAATGCACTGTTAAAGGCCATTGGTGGAATTGATCCCACAGATATGAATTTGATAATATTTGACTTGGAAGACCACATTCCAAGGATACCTCCTCAGTTAGCGTTTCAGATTCAAGTTTTTGTTGAGAACAAGAACATCTATAGAACTATTATTGATGAGGGTGCCTCGACATGTGTTATTGATCCAGGTGGATATCGGGGGCCACCCACCTTTTCCAAATGGCTCAAAACAGTTTTCTGGCCATTTTGGCAATTTAATATTTTTAGTAGGTTTTAACTTCCGGGGCCATTTTGAGGGCCTGAATGAAGTTTTTTTGAGATCAAGGTTCTCAATGATAGAAAAAGGCATGATTGATCCCCCAAAATGAATCTCCTCGGCGATACCTTTCCAACAAGCTATCACACACCTAAAACAGAGATCGTATGCAAAAGTTACGACCCCGGGAAGTTGATGCACCAACCTACCCAAACGGGGCCCACATGACTTTTGGCGCTTCATTTCCTAGGGTAAGGTTTTTGGATTTCTAGGACTTTTTACATTCCCGATTATTGTAAAAAGGCCTCCAGAGCCTCATTGTAACCATCTTCTTGCGAATGCGAGTAGCCATCACATCTCTTCTCAGAGATAAGCTGCCACCATTCTAGCGAGTC